>CM070838.1:28135278-28342778 GCA_036326025.1 Chrosomus eos
AGGAATTACGAATGCACTGATTCCACCGGATTCATCCAACAACTTTTTTTTTTTTTCTTTGCTACACTGTATAATGGATTGTCCTTTGTCTTCTCTCGTTCACAGGTGTAATAATGAAAACGAGTGGTACCAGATTCATGAGAACATTATCCGCAAGTCCAGCACCAAATACACCGCCCCCAGCACTAACTACGGTAAGTGCACTTCCAAAACGGTCGTACACTTGATTTAAGAGTCATCATCACTGAAACTGAACAGTCCTTGCAAAAAATCGGTCTATTATCCTGCTTTACTGTTGTAGTTAATGATACGCCTTTTTTGCTGAAATCACTGTAGGAACGTGTATGATTGGCCCCTAATTCTCCATAATTCTACTGTAATAAAGCACAGTCTGATTTTAAATTCCATTATGTTCTCAGTAGATGCTATCATACATAACAAGAATAAAATGTGATAGTCATTACCATTCCAGTTAACTAAAGTAACATGGAAAACTTAAGCCAAAAAAAAACCCTAAAACAAACAGAACAACTGTGAAAAAATAAGAAAACTAGATCAGGTCCCTAATAACCCTTAAAATGAGCTTCATGAGCGTTCACACCAGCGTTCGGTATTATTCTGTTTATGATAAGCGTACACTGCGGCTTTTGTCACCTGCGGCTTCAAAATTCATGTTTAGCCACAGATAGCAATTTGCGAGCCAATTTGAACATAGTATAAATGTATCAACGATACTGAACATGTTTTCTATATGTACAATATGCGTCACATGACTAAACGTGTCATATTTAATACCTCCATTTTCACATTCTACACCACGATGCAAAAACAGGGTTTTCAAATGTATCCACTTGGGAGAGTATCTTCAAAATAAGCTAGATTGTCCCAAGACAAAATGGCGTCTCAGTGTGGATGCAAGGCTAAAACATAGAGAAAAAGATGCGTTTTCAAATGTATCTGGATTGGTGTGGACAAAGCCTAAGTCCTTGGGGAAATGAGTTATCGTAGAGGTGTGTCTTGATGTATCGTTCAATGGTAATCGGGTGTGTTAGCTGCTTTAATTGAGAGTTTATTCCACCATCGAGGGAGGGGAAGGCCTAGAAAAATTTCTGGACCTGGATGAACAGAAACCCTTCCAATTGGGAACTGACAGGAGCCAGGCAATCAGAATGACTGATTGCAGCAGGCGGGCTGGTGTGTACGATTTAATGAAGGATTGAAGGTAGCGGGGAGCCAGGTCATTAGCGGCATTGTAGACCCAAAACAATGTCTTGATTAAATTGAGTTGTAGCAGTCACTGGCAGTCGGCATAGAGACTTGAACAAAATGGTAACATAAGAGACGCAATCTCTCTGGTACGTTCTTTGAAACAAGGGGCCATTTTACTAGACAACTACTAACATAGTCACAAGGATAATTACAGTGGTTGTCAAAAGGAAGTCGTCTTACATTCCCCTGAACTCTTGTCTTTGTGTAGGTCTAATCATCTCACTGCAGCTGTTGAGGGGTGAGATGGAGCAGGTGCGCAGGGAAAACCCCATGATATTCAACCGCGGCGTGGCCATCACACGCAAACTGGGCTTCCCCGATGTCATCATGCCAGGTAAGTCCCATGAAGGTCATTGTTGTAGTTCAGGATTTGTTCAGGAATGAATGAATCCAATAGCCAGACGAACTTCCGGCAAATTTCGATTTGCTTTGCAAGTTAGTCTGGCGACCAATCACAAAGGCACCAATCACAAACGTTGAGGCGGGCTTTACAAGATGATGATCGATCTGATTGGTTTAAGGTCTATCCAATAGGTCTATGTCACACTTCCTGCTTCCGGAACGCGGAGTCGGGATACAGAACCTCCGTCAACAGTATTTCTCGATAAGGATTTAAATTATCAGCCATAATGTCTAAACCATCCGGGTAGACTGACCACGAGCTATGAGGTTGTGAAACGAAGGTTTTTGCTCCTGTAGAAGCTATAAGTTGTATGAATCAACCTTGTTTTAAGAAAAACATGTTTTGTCCGCGATCTTATGAAAAAAAACTACACTACCCACAATCCTAAGCGTAGCAGAAACGTCTGCTGATTGGTCCAACTCGCTGTTACCATAGAAATATTTACCTTACTGACAAACGGCTAGACCCGCAGCTGTTGTTGTAGCGTGCCGGGTTGCTCTGCATTAGGACGTAGACAGCCATACCTCAGCTTTCACGCTTTTCCCGAAGGACGAAACACTCCGCAAGTCTTGGGTTAGGTTAATGAAGGGCCTTCTTTTAATATTCTTTTCGTTTGCAGTTTGTATTTTGAAAAGGAGAGCATCTACGTCTAGGAAAGTGGTCGGAATAGACTTAAAGCCAATACTATACCAACCCGGTTTCCCTGGAATAACTGGGGAGATAATCAGCCCCAGTTTTTGACCGTGTTAGGCAGTTTGCGGAGAGATTTGGTCCAGCGATATCTATCGGACTCTGCTATTGTAAAAAGCTAACCGGAAGAGCCGTATCCCTACTAAACGACGTACTTCCGGTCTTCAATTTTTTCGTGACATAGGCCTATTGCGCTCAGAGGCATTTGAGCGACGTCCGTTGGTGACGGCCCTTTGGAAATGAGCTGTCAATGAACCTTCCCCAGACCCTAACTCAGTTACGACTGAGAAGGGTCTGGTTTTAACCAGGCTATGAATCCAATAGATATGCCAAAGCTTTGTATTTAGTTTAAGTAGATGGTTGCGACAAGTTAGAATAAGAAAATATAACCGAAATCCAAAGATCCACAAGGTAAACCGAAGGTAGCAACACACAGTGAGGGTAATGCCACTGTTTTGTTGTGTCAAAGGGAAAACTAAGAGTTTTTTCAGCTCTAAACTCCGAGTTTTCACTGTTTTCGACCTAGGAACATCATAAAACCACCCTCACGTGTCTCTATCTGCAACACTTTTCATGTGGAGGTCAAAGCGATGTATAAGCCTTGAAGCGATTCTTGTGAAACGGCCTTTAGCAAGACCAATAATCGCACATAACATCACATAATCGACCTCATTGCCTTTAAACTGCGTAGAATCAAGCTTATATAAATGTATATGACCCACATTTTGACAGACTGTACAGGCTCCGAGCCTCAGAGGGCCTGTAAAACCAGCTGGACTCTTGCCACGTCAAAGTTGAGTTGAGAAATCCCTTCCCTGTGATTCAGAAGGAGCCTTGGGGCTTCTCGAAGTTGTTCTCTTAATAAAATCGTGTCACTGTGTGTTCTTTAAAAATTCAGTGGAGCTCTGGCTGAATTCCCCAACAGTCAAAATCTTGTAACCATGTACGATATATCTCTTCTCTTCGTCTATAAATTCGCACATCAGTCTTGTACTCCCAGATGTCCTTCACTGGTAGGTGGGATTGATGGGTCCTCCATCTTCTTTTGTAGAGCCCTCTCGTTTGTCTCTGAGTTAATGTTTCCTCGTTCTTCTGAAGAGCCCAATGATTGGTTTATCATCCACGAATCGATCAACCTGAGGTAGTTCAATTATAATCACAGACAAGGCTGTGCTCTTTAAATTCAGCATTTTGAAAAGCCAATAAGTCGATAGGCCTCTGAGAGCCACGGTTCCTTGGGTTTCTGAGCTACGTTTTTTTCTGGGGAAAAAAAGGCTTAGATGCTATTGAACCACAATGTCTGGGAAAACCCTATGTAATCTTATTTCAGTTGCCGCATTGACTTTATTCCTTTAAAAGTTCAAACTTTTAAAACGGTCCCAGCAATGGGATCTATTGCGTTCAAAAAAACATCTGTCTGTCAAACGGTATTAAGTCTTGGAGGCTGCAATTAGAATGAATATTGAACTGTTAGCATTATGAAATATTAATGACACTTGAGGTGTGCAAGCTTTGAAAGTTATTCATTCTCATGACATTTTCTATAAGGCGGAGATTAGTTTGTTCAACAAAACCTCTCCAGAATTATTTATACATTTCTTTTTTAGTGCAAGATGTGATAGGTTGGATTTTATTTTACCATAAAAAGGACAAAAAATACAATTATTAACGTTGTTCCCGTAGTCATGTGTTTTGTCGTCCTCTTAATATACATAGAATGTGAGCAAATTCAAATACCTAGATACTAAACCGTAGCATCTGCTTTCCCTTTTCTATACGCTAGGCCATTTTTCCCTCTTTCCAGCTGGGAATGCACCAGGATTGTTCCTTTTTGGAAGGAATTCGTGCCTGAATAGAGAGCTTTATGTGGATTTTATTCAACAAAATAGCAGTGGAGAGAAGTGTCTAACGCCATAGCCGTAACCCATTACAGAGACTGTCTATACAGGAACGCAATCCAACGAAAGAGCAGTGCTCACAGGAGTCAGTCTGCGGCTGCCAGATAACATTTCTATCGGGCTGTGAAACTGTAGGATTCTGTCAGACAAACACACTAACACACGCTTTGTTTAGGCTTTTACAGTATGGTGTCTATCCAATCCACTGTTTCTAAATGCAGCTGTGGCCTTATTTGCTTTCTTATCTAGATTTGTGTCTTGTTAGATTCACTAACACTAGTGTTTGTGTTGTGGGACATTGAATATTAGGAATTATTTTGTTCTGATACCAAATACCGTCAAGCCCAATATTGCCAATATGGATACCAATACCAATACTGGTTTTATGTATTTATTTATTGCAAGTTTAAAATATATTTAGTGATTATAACCCTTATAATTGTTTGTAAGTATCACAATCATTTAATTTTAAACATTACAAATTAAGTGGTTATAAGGATCATTTACTAACAAAAATTACAGAACGCAGTCAAACTTTTAATTTCTAATAACTTCCGAGAATGTTCAATCCTATACAACTATTTGCTAATATTTATTATTTTTTACTTCAGTATATTTATTGCTTATATATACTTGCTTACTGATCAGTATATTCTATATTCTTGATACAGCATTAGTATTGAAAGTACCTCAAAATCAATATACTTTGTGAAATATTCATTTATTTATTTATACTGTGAAATTTAAATTTAAATTTGGTCAGTACAAAAACTGATCAAATTGATTTGCTATATTAAAGCATTTAACAGTGCACATTATTCCAATTGAAATTTAAATATGATTATAAATCGTAAAAGTTAACAATTCAGTTATATATATTTTTTAACATGCTTTTTCTTTAATTTCCAATATTAAATTTATTTAATTCTTTAATTTCTGTATTAAACACACACACACACACACACACACACACACACACACACACACACACAACACACACACACACACACACACACACACACACACACACACACACACACACACACTATTTATTCTTTTTATTACATTACATTTATCCCACCAAGTATTGTAACTGTAGATATTTGTTATATTCTGCACATAAAATTGACAAAAGGAGATCTGTGTTTGAATTTGATCTAAAGTCCACGGGTGCTCCTCGTTGCTCAGAATGAACCAGTTTTCTGAGTAAAAGTCAAGAAACTTTTTCATTATGCACACTACACTCAAAACAGAGCAATAATTGTATCGCTTAAGGATGCTTTATATCCTTCTCCTTGACTATATCAGCCCTTAGTAAAGATATATGGTGCATCAGAGCAAATTTAAGCTTTTCTTAAAGGTATATGCCGAAATCTACATCTCCACACTCAAACTGTCTGCATATTTGCTGCAGGGTGGGTTGTTTCTAGGAGCTCTCAGAAGAGGCACGCATTCTCTTTTATTGCATCAGCTGTAATTGGAAGAAATCAAATTAAACCCACAGCTCCTTTCACTAACAGCTCAAACTTTCTTCCCCCTGAGTAGACGGGTAAGAGCTAAGACCAATTCCAGAGAGAGTCCGTGTTTATTTTGAGTATTATGATTCAGATGCGTGCCGCTCTGCTGAGAGAATGTGGGCTGTAGTGTCCTGGATTGAATGAGGTTGATAATGAAAGAATCATCTGAAAGCCAAGGTCACAGTGTAAACAGTGAAAAAGACAGTTGAACTTAGTTTGATTATATTTCTTCTAGCCAGTGGGTGCGTTTGCTCCTAGCTGGACAAACGATTTGACCTTTATGTAGCAATAGCTTTTATTGCAGTCTGTAAAAGGGTTTAACAGTGAAGGTAAATTAAGTGTGGATCCGAGATCCATCCGAGATTACATTTTCTTTTAAGCTTGAACAAAAATGCATAGATGTAGAAACATGCAAAAAAAGCTTTTAGTATATAGTTAGTTTTAGATTAATGTTAGTATATATAGTTTTTTATATCCAACTTTTATGTTATAGTGGACTGATGTATGTGGTTTCTTACCTAATATCTGCAAGCAACAAGGATTTTCTGAAAAAGTGTCTAAAAAGTGCCTTTTACAATTTAAACACAAAACATTACTAAAGAAAAAGAAAATCATTATGCATCTCTTACAATTTCTTGAAAATTTATCATCAGATTTTGTCAATGATTTTTTGAACCCCATGTGGCGACACATGACTGACTTTTTCTTCCAATAATTCACTAGAACAAAAATACAAGTAAAAATAATCACGTTTTTCGAGGTAAACTATCCCTAAATGTGAGAATTGTACTAAACTACAGTGTTACCATATTTTTTCTTTAGAAAAAAATAATTAAATGTCAATTTTTACACACTTAGAATTAGATTTTTTTTTTTTTACGGTAAAACTGTAAAAAAAAAAAAAACTGAAAAAGTGTGTAAAAATTAACTTTTTTTCTAAAGAAAAAATATATTAACACTAGTTTGGGGACCAATTCTCACATTTAGGGATAGTTTACCTAAAAATGAAAATTCTGTCATCACTTACTCTCCCTAAAGTTGTTCCAAACCTGTTTGAATTCCTTCAACACAAAAGAAGATATTTTGAAGAATATGGGTAAACAAACAGTGTGGGGGACTATTGACTTCCATAGTATGGGGAACAACTTTAGGGTAAATAAATGATGACAGATTTTTAATTTTTGGGTGAACTATCACTTTATCCTGTTGCTTATTAGCATGCCTATTACTATGCATCTCTAACAATTTCTTGAAAATGTATCATCAGATTTTTGTCTAGGATGTCTTTAATTTTCTGAACCCCATGTGGCGACACATGTTTGTTAGTTTTTCTCGCAATAATTCACCAAAACGAAAATAAAAGTCACAAAAATCTTTTTTTTATAACTAAATGCAGTACAAGTTTTACCAAACAGCAAAAAAAAAAAAATTTCCTAACAATGTGTTTTTGTTGACCTTCAGGTGACATACGCAACGACCTCTACCTCACGCTGGAGAGAGGAGACTTTGAAAGAGGAGGCAAGAGTGTTCAGAAGAACATTGAGGTCACCATGTATGTGCTCTATGCTGACGGCGAAATCCTCAAAGTAAGTCATGTGGACTTTAATAAAGCAATAGTTTCCGATAATGAAACTTCTGTCATTATTTACTCATGTAATCCTAAACCTTCTGTAAAAGGAGACATTTTAAGGAATTTTGTTGGTTGCTATTTTACATGAAATTGTAAAAAGTTCCACAATTGGAACGACATGAGGGAGTAATTAATGACAGAATTCACATTTCCGAGCAAATTATCCCTTTTGAAGAAGTGATCTGTAGCTCATGTGGTGAATCATTTTGAGTCAGTTTGAAGTCAGTTTTGAAAGGAGTAAATGAGTTTGTTATTTTCTGATGTATTTTACATAAGCCCATCATAAATGTGTGTGTCGCACACTTTGATGCGCACTATAAAGCCACATAAAAGCAAACTGTTTCCATTTCTTCTATCTTTTATTAGGAGTGCATTAGTCTGGGCTCGGGAGAACACAGCATCAGTGAGTACCGCTCTTTCGTTCTCTACCACAACAACAGTCCACGCTGGAGTGAGGTCATCAAACTGCCGATCCCCATTGACCGGTTCCGGGGGTCCCATCTGCGCTTTGAGTTTAGACACTGTTCAAGTAAGGATTTATACTCTACCAGTATCATTTTGCACACATTTGACTTATTTTTCTCTTGACATCCAAAGGCGTATACTCAAATGAATCAACTAATACCAATATGAATTGTGCCTAGTATGAACTTCTTTCCAAAACTAACTTTTTTTTATGAGAAATGAGATATCTTGTTAGTCATTATTCAACATGTTGGTTTAAATGCTCGACATATTAAAAAAATTCAAGTTTTTTTGCTTGGTATAATGCATTTTGAATGAAATTACTGGCACTTAAAACTTAGGAATGTTAGACAATATTGCCATTTTATTGTTTCCACAGCAAAAGACAAAGGAGAAAAGAAGCTTTTTGGCTTTGCGTTCACTCCCCTCATGAGAGAAGACGGCACCACACTGTCAGATGAGAGTCATGAGCTTTACGTCTACAAGGTGAGGACTTTACTCTAAACATATTGTGTATTTGTCAGAAATCCTAAAAAAAATAAAATATAAATGCAGTGTCAAGATCTATGACACTCGAATGAAGGACTCGAATTAAAGTATTATCAATGTTAATTTTCTTTTAAGTAAAGAAAATCGTTTTTTACACTCTAGTTACAATAACCCTGTACAGAAAGAGCATAGCGTGTTCATATGTCTAACTCTTTTCTGTCTCTGAATCAGTGTGATGAAAACACCACCTTCAGTAACCATGCGCTGTACCTGGGGTTGCCCTGTTGTAAAGACGACTTCAACGGCTGCCCGAACATCCCGTCCAGCCTCATCTTCCAGCGCAGCACTAAAGAGACGCTCTGGATATCCACTCAACTCTCTTCCACCAAACTAACACAGAACGGTAACTTACCAACACTTCACGCAATATTCAATTTGTCCTCCATTCAGAGTAATAACACTTTCTTATTGTGTTTTGAAGTTGATCTACTAGCTTTGTTGAAGTGGAAAGCACATCCAGACCGTGTGATGGACATTTTGGGACGATTGCGCCACGTCTGCGGGGAAGAAATAGTCAAAGTGAGAGCGCCGTCTCAATAATTAATAATAATAAAAAAGGACAGATTTGAATGTCTGCATAATGCAATTCACCCCCACATTTTCTCTTTTTCTTCTCCAGTTTCTTCAAGACATCCTCGACACACTGTTCTCCATTCTGGATGACAACACAGACAAATACGGACCCCTGGTGTTTCAGTCGCTGGTTAGAAAGCTTAAATAAATGACATTTTTAGGACTGCACCACCGCTTGACTAATGTTAATAATTCACAGCTGTAATAACGTGTCCGATTTCCATTCGTCAAAAGCGCTCAGACCCACGTTTACTGTATTTGTGTGTGTGCACACCCTTAAATGCACACGATTCATCTCTTTCAGGAGTGCCCATGCTGTGTGTGTGTGTGTCTGTTATGAAAAATGGGAGATTTCAGCTGGCACGGATCCAGGCATTATTAGGCCTTCACAGCTGTTTGATAGTGGCGTCTCCAGAGACCCTTTAGCTTCTTGTACTCCTGTAAGAAGAGTCAAGATGTTCTAGCCTCTCTTGGCCTGAATACATCATACATCTGTCACGTCCTTTGGACATTTAGCTTCTCTAGTTTGGGATTATTGTGCGAATTTGAACCATGACACATTTCTGTCCAGGTGTTCATCATCAATCTGCTCCGGGACAGTAAGTTTTATCACTTCCGGCCTGTGATGGACACCTACATCCAGAAGCATTTTGCTGGAGCACTGGCTTACAAGTGAGCTCAGCAATTTTAGCCGGATATTTATGTTTAGATATAGTTTAAGCAAACTTATCTTAGTAATGGATAGGTATTTCATATTTTCTGAATATAGTATAATTAGGTGTTTCTTTTCAAATGCAGAGAGTTGATTCGATGTCTGAAGTGGTATATGGATCGGTCAGCAGAAGTTGTACGACAAGATCACATCCAGGAAGCCATGAGGGTAAGACCTCTGAGTGTGCTTTATAACCAAATAAACAGAAGGAAAGAGAACAAATGTAAAATCAAATGATGGCTTCTGTCAAATAAGCAGTGATTCAGCTAAAACTGGAACTAGAATAAATAAATTAAAAGCAATTGTTGGGCATTCATCAAAGGACCTTTACAAATGACTAGCTCAAGCAAATTGTATTGAGATTTCTTATTCACTTCCTGTATGGTTTTGTTGAGAACTAATGTCTTCGCTTTGTTTGATTGGCGATTCATTTTGGTACTGACAGTACCTCATATTTAAATGTCAAGCACTGTAAAAGTACAGAGAAATTATACTTTAGTTAAAGTGTGGTTAATGCGTCAAATATTTCAAGTGTCTAGCCGGAAACACACTTGAGAGAAAGTAAGACGTTTCCACTTTAATTGTACATTTAAGTATTAATAACTGGCTGATGAAAGACAATGAAAGACTTCTAAAGTAATGTTGATGCACAAACTGTGAAAAACAGCCCATTTAATCACAGTTTCAATGTTGTGTTTGAAAAAAAAAGACTTTTATTTTCAACAATGGTTATTATATTTAAAATAGCCAAAAACGGCTAAGTACAAATTAAATTGTAATTCTTTTATGGAAATGTGAAGTACAAGTTAGTTTCATCAGCTTTAGTACAAATTCCCCAAAATAATATTTTTGTGATCAATTCTAATTACTTAAAGTATTAGTTCACTTTTAAAAAAACTTTTGCTGATAATTTACTCACCCCCATGTCATCCAAGATGTCCACGTCTTTCTTTCTTCAGTTAAAAAGAAATTAAGGTTTTTAATGAAAACATTCCAGGATTTTTTCTCCATATAATGGACTTCAATGGGACCCAAACGGTTCAAGGTCCAAATGACAGTTTCATTGCAGCTTCAAAGGGCTTTAAACGACACCAGACGATGAATAAGGGTCTAATCTAGAGAAACGATTGGTCATTTAAAAAATAAATAAAAAAGTTTAAGTTTTATAAGCACAAATGCTCGCCTTAAACGCGCATCACAGAACAAAGCAAGGCGAGCATTTGTGCTTATAAAACTTAAACTTTTTATTTATTTTTGAAATGACCGATCGTTTCGCTAGATACGAACTGGTATAGTTTAAAGCCCTTTGAAGCTGCACTGAAACTGTCAATTGGACCTTGAACCGTTTGGGTCCCATTGAAGTCCATTATATGGAGAAAAATCCTGGAATGTTTTCATCAAAAACCTTAATTTCTTTTCTACTGAAGAAAGAAAGACATGGACATCTTGGATGACATGGGGGTGAGTAAATTATCAGCAAAGGTGTTTTTAAAAGTGAACTAATCCTTTAAGTACTTCCCACCCATGAAGTTAAAAACGTTCAGTAATTTGTCTTCAAGGTAAAAGCAAAAGAATTGTCCCTATTTATTGTAATTGTAATGTTTTAAAGACATTTTATAGCATAAACATGTAGCTCAGACACTTAAGCTTGTACACATGTTAACTGTAAATCTTCCTTCAGGCTCTAGAGTATCTGTTTAAATTCATCGTCCAGTCACGGATCCTCTACTCCCGGGCCACCTGTGGGATGGAGGAGGACCAATTTAGGGCCAGCATCCAGGAGCTTTTCCAATCCATCCGTTTCGTCCTCAGTCTGGACAGCCGCAGCTCTGAGACGCTCATTTTCACCCAGGTCAGATATAAACAAAAGAACCATTTTACATTTCATGAAATCTGGTGTATATAGAACTGTGTCAAAAAATGAAAAGCTTCAAATTAAATGAAGTGGGATCTAACAGGTGAATGTTTATGTTAGTATGCTCTTTTTTATATTAAATTACTTTATTAATTTATATCTCACTTCTGTTTAATGTGTTTGAAAAGGAAAGGTTTAGTTGTAATGAGTTGCTGATCTCCAATGCCATGGTTGTTGACCCAAGATCAAAGCTGCTTCCTTGAGGCTCATGTTTGTTTAGTCTTCTATGAAAATGATGCATCGGTCTATCTTTCCCCTAAAGAAGTTGTACGTCTAAGCTTTTTTGACAGCCCCATCTCATGGATATCCTGTGAAATCATTTCTCATGTAGAGCGAGTTGCAATCAGACAAACAAGGTTCCTTGAAGGCTGCAGGAGTAGATATCTGCTCGCTTCAGATTGCTTGATCACTGAAGTAGATGTGAAATGTTCTGAAGAACCAGATTTGAGGAATACAAGACAAGAGGAAGGTGAAGATCAGGAGATGCCAACACTGATGCCACCAAACAAGTTTTTGAGAAACTGTGCTATCTTTAGCCACTATTTTTACATTGTCTGAAGATGGTGTGAAGGGTACTTGCCACTATGATGCTTGGATGTTGTGGGTGGTTTCCAGACATTGTGTTTGCTGAAGTATTCTAATTTCAAAATGGGTTTTTGCCCATTAATATGCAGTTATGAGGGTGTTTTAGATTGATGCTGAAAGCATTTCTAGGTGGATGCTCAGTTGGGTGCGCACTGGCCCAAATCAAACCCTCCTCCAAGTTACTGTGATATTCTGACCCCTAGAGACTGTATGTTTGATTGTTTGAGGTAATAGTTCCCTTCAGTAAGGCTTGTGACTTGATGTATCATTGAGTTCCTTAGGACAAACGATGTGGGACAGTTTATGTGCCAAAGTTTTATACACAGGGTTGGAGTTTGAAGACTGATGGACTTTGTTATAATTCTCATTAGTTTAGGTATTTGTAGAGTAAAATGTGAAATATCTTTCTCTTTTAATGTTTGCAATTTTAAGTTTAAATTATTAGGTAATGAAACCTAATAAAACTTCCATGTGACTTCTTATGTCACAACCATATTTTATCTTCCATGCCTCCAGCAATGCATCATTTAATTCTGGATTCACCAGGAACCGAATAATAAAATATGTGTCTGTACTTTGATTATCAGTGTCTGGACACAATGCAGTCCATCCTACCAACAATGCTTGCACAAATGCTTTGATGAAGATTTAGTCTTTTTTGTTGACAATGTTTTTCCTGAATTGTCCCATATTGTACCTGTGTGGACTTTTCCCATCCCTGCCCTGTATCCTGACCCAATCCTGCCCAACTTCACTGTACCCCCCTAGGGTCCCCAACCAACTACAGGACAAGCCACTGCCAACCAGGGCAACTGCTTGCAGCCGTTAAGCTGTAATGCCCCACGGCCCTCTCCGCTGTCAGTAAGTAGATGCAGCTTGTTGAATTGCCCCACAGTAATGGAACGGACCCAACCCAACCCAACCTAATACCTAAAACATCTACTGTCACATGCAACCATTCAGTAGCTTTTCAGAACACCAGACCCCAACATGATCCAACAACCCAAACACACTGACAACAACACCAACAAATGCCTCCCAATGCTTCCAATGCATTTTCCGCTGGGTTCTTTGGTGTGTTTCTTGGTTTTGATTGCTGTGTTTGACACCAAGTCTTCTTGTGCACAAAGTTAAGACCTTCCAAACACCCCCATTATTCACCTTTCCTCTTCAGTGGCATTGAACCGGGGACCAGCGATCACCTTGCCTGCAATGGATCGTACCATGGGGATGTTGAGCAAAGTGGGGAAGGGAAGTCCTCAAAAGCAAGAGATGTTTATATAATGGTAGCTTTGAATAAAGGAATAGCTAATATCCCAATTATGAACCACAATGCCAATCTAGTTAATAGATTTGTGGCTGTGCTTGTGACTAAATAGCGGTCTTCAACCCACTGTCCTGCAAAGGTTTGTTCCAACCTACTTCAGCCCACATGTCTGTAATTTTCAAGTGACCTTGAAGACCTTGAATTGGTTCAGGTGTGTTCAGGTGTGTTCAGTTGGAGCTAAACTCTCCAGGACAGTGGGTCTCCAGGAGGTTTGGAGGCTTCTGATATAAGACCATCGATGGTTTGGCTTCTTCCTCTCGAAAATTTAAAGAAATCTACCAATCTACCAAGTAAGCATGAGGTCTTGACAAAGCCTCACTGTTACTTCATCTCTTGCTGTGTAGGTGACGTCCATCCCATCTTTGGCCAACAGTCACTTCACATCTTGAGCATTCAAAAAGGGAACACATACCATGACCAAAATGCAAAAAAATGCTTTCTTTCTCTTGTCCCTTCCATTTTTTCAGGCTGCCCTGCTCAACTCTTTCCCTGCCATTTTTGACGAGCTCCTTCAGATGTTCACAGTACAGGAAGTGGCAGAGTTTGTGAGGGGAACTCTGGGTAGCATGCCTAGTACAGTCCACATCGGTCAGTCCATGGATGTGGTCAAGCTTCAGTCCATTGCTCGAACTGTGGATAGTAGGCTTTTCTCCTTCCCAGGTATTTCTTAAAGAATGTGCTAAATTGTACCTTTACGGATCCAACTGGGGCAGTACACTTAATAGGACATATTTGTACCTTGTTTACCCCTAAAAAGGTTCATAGTAGTACTACTCTAAGGGACTAAAATGTACCTTTTAGGGTTAGATAAAATGCAAAGTTGTCCCTTTAAGGGTACTGCCCCAAGCAGTTCGTACAATGTTTTGCATGTTTTATGTCTGAAATCTTAATCAGAGTGTATTGCTTTAATAACCTCCCTGTCTCTTTACATAGAATCAAGGAGAATTCTCCTTCCTGTTGTTCTCCACCACATTCATCTGCATCTTCGGCAACAGAAGGAGCTTCTGATCTGCTCAGGAATCCTGAGCAGCATTTTCTCCATTATTAAGAGCAGCTCATTGGTACTGACGCTTAAGTCAATGAACATCTCGTTGGTGACTTTGGTCAAGTAGACAATGTTTCTCTTTTCCTGTGTGCAGGAGAGCTCTGTGCAGGAGGAGGTAGAGATGATGGTGGAGAGTTTGTTGGATGTGTTGTTGCAGACGCTGTTGGCCATCATGAGTAAATCTCAGTCTCAGGAGGCGGTAAGAGGGCAGCGCTGTCCACAGTGCACGGCTGAGATCACTGTTAGTAACTAACAAATCTGATATTATACTTCTTTCCTTCCCTCAATCCTTTCATCTCTATTCTCCTCCACCTGCTTGGCAGCATACTTACTGAGATCTTTACTTCATCTTCTGTTTCTTTCCCAGTATCTTTATTGAACTCTCCTTTTTTGCATATATTGTGCAACAGTCAAGTTCTGAAAGAAAAATCTCATACATTTTCTTCATAGAGAGATTATTTTTAACAATAACATCAAACATTTGAAAACAGTCCTACATCCATCTCTGAGATTAGTCATACCAAATTAACGTTTCAAAATGACAGACATATTATATTAGGGATGTCAACGTTAAAATCCTTAACGTGTTAAAATAGTTTAACACAAATTACCCAAATTAATGTCACACAAGTCAGGAGTTTATCAAACATCAGAGATGGTGACCCATGGTCAGTTTTCATTGAATTATTCATTCCAGTGTGTGTTTAGTTTTAAAATGAGAGCTCTGTCATATTCTGAGATTATTTCAGAAAGAGCGTGACCGATCATGCATCACGCTGTGATAAATACAGAACGGCGCGTCAAAATATCCCACGGCTGTATGGCCAGATTATACGCAAACAGTGTCTCGCAAGTAAAGTTTTAATGAATGCGAATTGTAATCAAGGTAAAGATGATTGCAGTGATGTACAGGAGTCGTACAGTAAGCACGCTTGAGTCCGTTATTGTTGATGCGCAAACAAACCATGTATGTGTGCTCTCGACGCACTGATCTCACATTGTATTGTGACACATTTCAGTACACTTTTCAGTTTCAACACACATTCAGGGAAATGTTTTTTATCTTTCATGGGTGAATACCATGAAATGTGCTGTTTAGTAATTCTGAATGGATCCGTGTACTGTAGTAGGCATATAATGCAGTCAGGTTAAGGCGGTTGTTTTAGTTTTTTGTTGTTGTTTGGCATCTCCATATGGTCCTGTTCAGTCGCAATCTTCAAAAACGTAAACAGGCTCTGGAAAGCTGCTCTAAACAAGCTTTTTGCTGCACACATACTGTACGCTGAATTCTGAAAAGATTTGTTCTGTAATATTTTTTTTTCCCGTGTGTCGTTTGTGTGCATAAATGTATGAATTATATGAACTCCTTATATCATTTGGTTATTTGGTGTCATTCTGGAGTCTCCAAGTGTCATTTTTTTGGAAAGACACCTAAATTTTCCTTGAAAAAAAAACTTGCAGATAATACAGTTTTGTGAGAATCCTCCTTCAATCTGATAGTTTACTTTTCTGCATAGTTTACTGTTCAAATGATGACAAAATTAACAAATTAAACAAAATAAATTATGTGATTTATGCTTAATTTCACGACAAGTATGCGACTAATCACAATTAAAAATGTTAATCTATTGACACCCCTATATATATATATATATATATATATATATATATATATATATATATATATATATATATATACTGATTTAATTTGAATATTTTACATTTAACTTAAATATAAAGTAAGTGACTCTTTATACTCTCTCTCTCTCTCTCTCTCTCTCTTCTCTCACATTTATGGCTATGTGTTTATGTCGTCTCACACTCACTCACTGACTCACACATGTCTTCATTCAGTTGAGTTTCATGAAAACTGCACAAAAATGTACAGGTCATATTTCTATAACAAAAGAAAAAACAAAAAAACAAACGTTTTGCATAGAGATAATGAAGCATGTGTTTAGCATTTTGTGGGTGGAGGTGCTTTCTTTCTGTAAAATACACATGCAAAATGCCTTTTGATCTTGGTATGAAGTATGACCCTGACAGGTTTCACGAGACTCGTCCATGAATGTTTGTCTTGCATCTCTTATGTTTAGTCTGTTGTAACACTTACTGGGAAAACTAAGATCAACAGTAAACTACTAGAACACAAACACACTCTGATCTATACTATGATGAATGGGTTTGCATCCTTTGATTTACACTTGCTTGCTTTTAATTTTTAATTGGTAATGTATTCATCATATATTGCTTATAAACAGAGCCCAGCAGAAAACAATATTGTGTCTCTATCTGGTCTAATCAGGCGAGAGAATTCACTAAGAATAAAACTATGCCCTTTGAAAGCATCACATATTTGCAAATATTGTCTGATTGATCATTGTTTGATGCACTACTTTTCCGTCAGGTAAGTTTTGAGACTGTCACATTCTACGAAGAGCGTCAATTACATGGACTTTACAGCCATGGTTGCCCAGAGTAGAACGACAGTGACCTACAGTAAATATAAATTTGCATATTGTGCCTGCTGTCTCTGGATTGTGTGTGGTTAGTGAATCAGACGAAGTCATTTGCGCTAATATACCACGCATTAGTCTCACATTGCCAGACTTTTGACTAACAATGAGTCTAGTCCACATTGGAGTTTATTCTGGCCAAGAACTGCCCACTTGGACAGAAAGAGACCGCCTGACCAGCAAGCCAGTTATATCAACTGATTAAAAAAGTTGTGTGAAGTTTAGAAACTGGTGATTACAGCAAGTATTTCCGTTTTTGTCCGTAAAATACTTTAGAAATTCGGTGAGGAGTGTGTAGGCGTGCCATCTGAGGGCTGAGACTAAGTGCCGTAACGGTTTAGTGAATTCATCCCACAGTGTCTTCATGTCTCTCATTCATTCTGCTCCCCCGCTCCCTTTGGATGTGTTTGATTGTCAGTTTGATTGCCAAATTAACAGATTGATTGGCTCACAAGAACTTGCCCGCTTTCTGATTGGCAGGGGGAGTATGTGTCCTGCTTGTTGTCCCTCCTGCGTCAAATGTCCGACATTCACTTTCAACACCTGATGGACAACTTCCAGAGCAAAGAGGAGCTAAAGGTTATAGGAGCTTATAATGTCACTTATAGTTGAAGTTTTTAAATGTTAAATGTAAAAAAACGTTCCTCTAATGCAGTTTATACAATCCCATCTCTTGCAGGAGTTCTTGCTGAAGATTTTCTGTGTGTTCAGAAACCTGATGAAACTCAGTATATTCCCGCGTGACTGGAACGTCATGCGACTGCTGACCAGCAAGTGAGAATCTTCCCTTTTTTCATATTTTTTCCTTCCTTCCAGAACAGTTTTGTATATTGTTATACATATCGTTTTGCTTGGAATAAAACGACCATATATTGTATAACATAATTTATTTCTCTGTTAATATCATGGCTTTCGAAGACTTAAGTCACACTTGCAATATGAACGATTATCCCTTTCTCTTTCTTGCAGTATCATTGTGAGCACAACCCAGTATCTGTCGCCGGCTCTCCATAAAAGCTTTACGGATGCTGACTTTGATTTTAAGGTGGGTGATAATGATGAAAATCAACCACAAACATCGCACCACAGACGCACTGGCACTGAAATACATACATACTAAACATAAACGTGATTTTCACACATCTCTTTTCCTGAAGATCACATTCACATGTACACAAACGTGCTTGATACGGGTCTTTACGGCGTCCTGCTGTTGGACACTCTTGGCTCTCTCTAATCCACTCTAATGAAGCTCTCCTCCCTGATCAAGACAGATGGTGCCACTAACCAGGGAGACTGGAAAAGTTCAAACGTCCTGAATTATTAATGAAGGTTATCTTTCAGAGAAAAACATGGCCCTGTCTATCAGTGTGGGCTTTCACTGGATATCCCCAGGAAAGAAAGCGCACAAAGACCGTTGTGGAGAAGCTTAAATCCGGAATCCAAACCGAACTGGTTAAGGTAGTTAACAGTTGCAGGTAGACCAGTAAAACCATGCTGAAACTAGCAAAAAAGTGCCCAAAACATACCATATGTTGGTTTATATGTATAAAATATTTGCAATTAATGAATCAACATAAAATAATTCTACTGAATATTGAGAAATCAATTCATAGCATTTAATTTTTCTCTTGTTAATAGTGTGGATGTATAAACACAAAAGTCACTTTCTATCCAAGCATGACCAACTGAACCCAAAATCTGCATGTAGATAAAATAGATGGGAGGTGTGGCTTCCTTTCGGGGAGGGGAGGAGCTTGAGCTAAGACACAACCACCAAATAATCAATTAGTTTAGGGCTGTGAACCGATTAATCACGATTAATCGCATCCAAAATAAAAGTTTGTGTTTATGTAATGTGTGTGTGTACTGTGTATAATTATTTTGTATATAAATACACACACATACATGTATATAAGAAAAATTGGTTATTTATATATCAAATATTTATATTTTATTAGGGCTGTCAAAAGATTAATCGCGATTAATCGCATCCAAAATAAAAGTTTGTGTTTACATAGTATATGTGTGTGTACTGTGTATAATTATTTTGTATATAAATGCACAGACGTATATATTTCAGAAAAATATGTTATTATATATAAAATATTTATATTTTATAAAATATACATTGTATATAGGCTACATTCAGTCTATATACAGTGTATACATGCAAATATTTCTTAAATACACATGCATGTGTGGGTATTTATGTATTAAAAATAATTATACACAGTACACACACATATATTATGTAAACACAAACTTTTATTTTGGATGCGATTAATCGCGATTAATCTTTTGACAACCCTAATTTTTATACAATACAAATTATATATATATATATATATATATATATATATATATATATATATATATATATATATATATATATATATATATATATATATATATATATATATATATATATACCCATATATGATGTAAACACAAACTTTTATTTTGGATGAGATTAATCGTTTCACAGCCCTATATTAGTTATAAATCACATTTATGTGATTATTAATGTTATTATATTAATGCTCCTTTAAAGCTTTGTCAAGATCTCTGTAACAAGGTTAGTTGTTCAGGGAAGAAGGATGCAGGAACCAGCGAACATTGAACACTTTAATTATGAAATAAACAAACACAAAACGAAAGTAAAGCGACAGCCCCTCATGGACGACTGCCGCACACACAGAACTCAGGCCTGGTCCTCTCTCATCCTTCACTGTCGTCACTCCTCCTTTTATCTATCCGGAGCTCCTCTGTGAGACACTCGAGACCGGCGCGCTCAGGTGACGCTCATTAGCAATCGCTCCATCCCCACAGATCTCTGCACCCGCCCTGCTTGCCACAATCTCCTTTAAAGAAATTTGGCAGCACAGCAAGTCTCACAGTTACCATGACTCAGTGTTTATGCATTTCTTTTTTATCAGGTGTGG
The DNA here is from genome assembly GCA_036326025.1 of Chrosomus eos. NCBI lineage: Eukaryota > Metazoa > Chordata > Actinopteri > Cypriniformes > Leuciscidae > Chrosomus > Chrosomus eos. The sequence continues at coordinate 28,155,318 of CM070838.1, forward strand.
AATTCGTACTTCAGTCTGGCGGTGTTGTTTATCAACCAGCCTAGTCTACAGCTGGAGACTCTGACACCAGCCAAGCGCAAGAAGGTCTTTGACAAGTAAGACTTGATCCTGCTTATTCACACAACATAATGACATGCAGACCTAAAGAACCAGAAAAGAAACCAATGTTGTTGGTTCTAAATGTCTGCATATTGTAATGTTTTCCCTCCACAGACTTTCATTGCCATTTTGTTACAAACCGAAGGACAAAAAAAAACTGTGGTATTTGAAATCATGTCACAAATGCTCCCAGTAGAGCTTAAGTTGTATTTAACCCAGAATACTCGTTTAAATATGACCAAAAAATAATAATTTGAGTGTTGTAGCGAGGGCTAATCCATGTTAAATCCATCCAGGGTACATGCTACATCTCTTTTGTATTCCTTCTTTTTCTGGCTAGCTCTCCCTCCTTTTGAGATCTGCATCTCATGATTAATAAATACCGGTTCCTTCAGCTATTGGTCAAATAAACATAATAAGCCTCAGATGCAGAAATGCATGGACATCTGACGCATGGCATGCGTCTTTAATCTTCAGCCCAGTGTGTGGCTCTCCTGTTCTTATCTAAGTCTAATATCTTTAATGCTTGCTGTTTGTTTCAGTCTCCTTACAATCTTGCACGGGTTTAGAGGAGTTTGTTTTTGCTGTTTTTGTAGGTATGGTGATATGAGGGTCATGATGGCTTATGAGCTATTTAGCATGTGGCAGAATTTGGGTGAGTGTCTTGTTTCTATCTCTGTCTTTCCACTCTGTTTCGTTCTCTTTTCCTGCATTTCTCTGCACACGCACAGACACAAACACAAACATTCACTTCCTTCCGAAAAGCAGTACTGAACTCTAGAGGTGGAAGAAGGTACTGCACTGCAGAAATAATCCCAAACTACCATAGGGTGTTGCATCAATAACAGTTTTCAGCTTTTTCTGTTATATTAAGCTCAAGTCATCTTTGTCCCAAATCTAGAGTTTCAAGCTTAAAGGATAATTCCGGTATTTAGCACTTTGAGTCTATTTTCTAGTTTGTTTTGGATGAACTAGAGTGGTGGACACATACATTTTGACGATGGGTCCTGTCTCGACTTTTTGACTCTTTTAGAATCGCCTCTGAGCGCTTCAGAGTGGCTGTCTATGGGCATGCACAAACATGTGCTTAAAGCAACCCTTAACGTTCGTTTTCAAAACTGTGCAACTCACCGAGTGGTTAGTGGTGTTCGTTGATGATTAAAAACAAATATATCGGCGCAATGTATGATTTCAATCCGTGTTATTTGCTATAGTGGAACTTTTTTTTCAGATACCTCACAACCGCACGTAAACTTCCGCTCGATATTTGAGTCTGAAGCGTTAGCACACTCTGGGAGCGCAGTAATATCAACGAGCAATGAGCCCTCCAACAGACATCAATGCAATTTTACAAAATGCCAAATAATACACGACAGAAACTGTATTTCGCTACGCTACTTGTTTTGGAACATCAACGAACACCCCTAACCACTCGGTGAGTTGCACAGTTTTGAAAACGAACGTTAAGGGTTGTTTTAAGGACATGTTTGTGCATGCCCATAGACAGCCACTCTGAAGCGTTCAGAGGCGATTCTCAAAGAGTCAAAGAGTCGAGACAGGACCCATCGTCAAAATTTCTGTCCACCACTCTAGTTCATCCAAAACAAACTAGAAAATAGACTCAAAGTGCTAAATATCGGAATTATCCTTTAAGCAATAAAGATCCACCATTTTTATAGATAGATATAGATAGACAGATAACAACATTTGACAACAAAAAGTGCAGAATAAAGTATTCACTCATCAAACATCCCGTTACATGTAAATCAAACATTATTTTTTGAATGAATAATCCCGGTTTTCGGTTTGCTTGGTTTGGCTGCAGGTGAGAATAAGATCCACTTCATACCAGGAATGATCGGCCCATTTTTGGGTGTGACGCTCGTACCTCAAAATGAAGTTCGAAATATAATGATCCCCATCTTCCACGATATGATGGACTGGGAACAGAGAAAGAACGGCAACTTCAAACAGGTCCATTATACCTGCATCTGCTTTTCTGTCTTTTCTTGGCTTTATTTTCAGTTTCTTACTTCCAAGAGTCCGGTGAAACAAACACATACAATATGGTTCTTTTTTTTACTCTAAATCGAACCATAATTGATAATAAATAGATCAAGGTTTATTATCATATTTTATTTATTTATGATGTCCGTTACAATGGGTGAACAATAAATGAATAAATTGAATGAATAAGCTAATACAAAATTATTGTATAAGCTTGAATATACAATAATTTTGCATTAGCTTATTCATTCAAATTATAAAATTTAAAGAAACATTCTAAAATTCTTGAGAAATAATGTCATTTTGAAAAGAAAACATTACCATAAAGACATATTTAATATAATATAATATTAATTTATACTGTATTAATATATATTTAAATGTAATGTAAAATATTATTACAAAGTAGTATCATTTTATCATAATCAATATGTGATACGTCACCCATAGATGGACCTAGCAGCATATGCATAATATTTAATCTAATAATATATAAGCATATACTATATAATATATTATAATTTGGGTGACAAGAAATGACAAAATAATTACATTTTCAGGGGGGAAAACATAACTAACATTAAAAATGAATTATAATAATTATTAGTATTTTACATCATTTGGTGCTACCCAAATTATAAAGTGTGTGTATGTACAATTATATAATACCAAGTAAAAAACTCCATTCATCTGTTCATTATCAGTGCATAATTCAGTTCATATTTGCGGTGCAGGTTGAGGCAGAACTGATAGACAAACTGGACAGTTGGTGTCTGAAGGCAAAGGAGACGAGAATTACAGAGAACTCTTCATTTGCGTAAGTGCACACACACACACACACACACCTTCTCCACTGACACATCTGGCCGTTTGAGTGCTCTTGTCATAACCTGAGTGTCTCTGATTTGCCTTGTGCTGCGGGATTATTAGAACTCAACTTTTTGGGCCGTACCCCAGGTAAGAGGACACTAACCCTGTTCAACCAATCAGATGCCACTAAAAAGGATCTTCCATTACAAGTGCCTTTTTTACCTTCAGCCCATGAAGTGCCCTTAAAAAATGATGTATATGTGTGCCGTCTATGTCTAGTCTGCTGGAGAAGATCGAGCAGGAGACGTGGAGGGAGACGGGCATCTCTTTCGTCACGTCTGTCACGCGCCTCATGGAAAGACTGCTGGACTACAGGTAAAACTCCCATCTAGTGACCAATAGCTGCTCTCTTACACAAGAAGTGGCCATATGACGGACATGTAAAGTCTTCAGCTGCAGCTCATTGTTGTACAGCATTTAATAAATCGGATGTAATCGGGGAACAAAATAAAGTAGAAGTCTCTCTGGAAACGATGTACAAACCAGCCAATCAGATTGGATGGTCATTGGGCATGGCATCGTATATCTAATAAGACTTCCTGTTTCTTGTGTCGCAGAGATTGCATGAAAGGTGATGAGACAGAAAACAAGAAGATCGGTTGCACTGTTAACCTGCTGGTGAGACTTGCCCTTCGAACCTAATATATGCTATATGGCTTTTTTGCAGTCTAGCAAAAGTAAGCTGATGATCATATGATGTGATTTTATAGAATTTCTACAAGTCAGAGATTAATAAAGAGGAAATGTACATCCGATACATTCACAAGCTGTGCGACATGCACCTGCAGGCCGAAAACTACACAGGTGAGACGTTTTCAGTTACGCCACATCACACATAATGCATTTTTGCTTTTAAAAACATAAAACAGGGCAGTGGAGTACAATTTTTTGATCACTATGTGTGATTCCTGAGAATTGAACCCATGACCTTGGCATTTCTAACACCGTGCTCTACCAGTTGAGCTAAAAGGAAGTATCTCCCGCTAGAGTATTTGAGCCATATCTACCGCTGTGTCCCACAGAGGCGGCGTTCACGCTCCTGCTGTACTGGGAGCTTCTCCACTGGGAGGAACGACCCCTCCGAGAGTTCCTGCACTATCCTGCGCAGAGCGAATGGCATCGCAAAGAGGGTCTCTGTCGTAAGGTCATCCACTACTTCAACAAGGGAAAGGTATTTACAGATACCGCTTTGTGTCCCGGAAACAACGTTTCACCATTTTTTTGGGAGTCATTTCTATAAAATTGGATCTTAAAAGTAACACTATGTAGTTTTTCAACCTTCATAATATATTTCCAAGACCCTTGTGATGGTACATCGACTTCAAATAGCATGACGGGGTCTTTATCGCTTTTACTGGCACTATGTAACTTCGGGTTTCGGGTAGTGCACAAAAAAGAACTACAAAATTCGACTGCTTTACGTCAAGCGCTACAATAGTCATTATTTCGTTTTTCTTCGTTTCTGATGTCGCAATACATCATCCTTTCATGAAATCATGTAAAATACTCTACCTTGTCTGTGGACATCGTTCATTCTAAAGCCGGTGCTGGATAAACAGCGAGCTTGCATGCGACGGTAGGCTAAATTATTTACGACAGCGGCAATGGACAATTTCGTTTCCAACCAGTAGGGCGACCGAAGAGGAAAATTTACTTGATGTTACTTTAAGTTGTCCAAACACAATGATCCCCCCTAGACTTACATTAGAAAAGAGCAAAAGATCGTCTGAGAAAATGGTGGATGCCAACTGTTGCGAAGGCAGGAATGACTTATTGAGGCAAATGGCCAATTAATTCATAAGAATTAAACGTAAAGACTTCTGTGGATAATTTGCATTATGTCTACAAGTGGCACAACGCGACAAAAGCAAATAGAACCCATTGTAATCTGATTCTGTGTACAATTAATAAAACACAGTAATTCACCGACTTTAAACGAATGGCGAGTTATATTTATGACGTACTTCCCATATCAGTACATGTGGATTTGGTGTAGACAGCATCAAGTTGTTGCGGTGTCGCACGAAATCTGTCGCTTTCATCGCAACTTTAAGTCAATGGATTTTTTCAAACTTTCAAACCTTATAATTAAAGTCAATGGGGTCCAAAACACAACATTGTTTTTCATTATAAGGTTTAAAAGTTTGATACAAAAAAAAGTGGGGCGGAGACTTTGTTCTATGCATCGGTTGTTAATTGGATGTTGACATATGGGCGTGGCTCTTAAAAGTAGACAGATGAACATGAGAGGTTTAAACAAACTAAACGACTGAAGAAATCCTGCAAACGTCACCAGAGAAAAGTGTTGTTTTCACTGGAAGGTTCATTTATGACATTTTGAAGGTTGAATGCACAAATTTATTGGCGAATTTTCCTTTCACGGCGACTCTAACCTTTGTATATTGTTTACAATTATAACCTCATTGTATCATAACCTCATTGTATACTGAATAGCGATTGGTCACCTTTCTTGCATTCATTTGCATATTGACAATAAACAAGGTGCCAGCTAAATGTGATGCAGCGTTTCTTTCTATAAACACAACTAAAACTTGCCATACCAGAGTTCAGCTTGTCTAGAAAGGCTAGTCTAGTTTTAAATTGCACATCAAACCTGCTGTCCTGCCCTTGATCTCTTCCCAGTGTTGGGAGTTTGGCATCCCGCTGTGCCGAGAACTAGCCTTCCAGTACGAGTCCCTGTACGATTATCAGAGTCTCAGCTGGATACGGGTCAGTGCTTTTTGATGTTCTTTTTTTTTTTTAAACGTGAATATATGAATAGAGATTATATAACAGCACTTTGAGTGGACCGCGCAGCTATTAATGTACTGTTATGTATTATGCTCAGAAGGAGGGCAGTGCCTTGTGAATATTTAGCTCTTTCTTTCCATACAGAAAATGGAGGCGGCGTATTATGACAACATCATGGAGCAGCAGCGACTGGAGCCGGAGTTCTTCAGGGTGGGATTTTACGGTCGGAAATTTCCCTTCTTCCTCAGGGTGAGCTATTGCAATATTTACACGCTCTGTTTGTTTGTCATAATTGTAAGGATTAAGGGATTGATTTTTAATTAAAAATATATCAAATAAATAAAAAATGAAACAATTTATTACATCGTATTTATAAATATAATTACTTCTAGATGTTTTTCTCTGCACACAGAATAAGGAGTTTGTTTGTCGGGGGCATGACTACGAGAGGCTTGAAGCCTTTCAGCAAAGGATGCTGGGAGAATTTCCACAAGCCATCGCCATGCAGCATCCGAATCAACCAGATGAGGGCATTTTACAGGGTGATGCTCAGTGTATCCTTCAGCGTCATAACACTATTACATGGTTTGGGGACTTCTTTTTTTTTTAGGAAAAATCCCTTAAAAATCTTAAGAGAAATGGGATAAGGAAATGTCTTTTTTGCGTTTCAGGTCAGGGTGAGTGAATTTTCATGTCATTAGCAATACGAAAGATACTATTATTTATAATATGTCTATTGGTGTACAACAAAGTAAGATAAAAGGTTGTTTAAGGCATACATGATTTCATTGCGGATTTATTTATATATATATAAAAAAACGTACAGACAAACTTTTAGTTTATTTGATTATGCACTAAATATTTTGTATACATGAGAAAAATGCTCACCCAAAAAAGAAAATTGTCATCATTATTCAACTTTTTTTTCATATAAAAAATACAGTATTCATTAATTTGTTCATTTATTCATTAATTTATTCACTCACTCAGTTACTCATACACTGACTCACTCATTTAATTTCACTCGCTCACTAACTCGCTTACTCATTTACACACTCATACATTCATTCACTCACTCACTCACTCAATAACTCGCTTACTCACTCATTTCATTCACTCACTTACTCACTCACTAACTCGCTTACTCACTCATTTCATTCACTCACTCACTCACTTACTCACTCACTCACTCATACATTCATTCACTCACTCACTTACTCACTCACTAACTCGCTTACTCATTTCACTCACTCACTCCACTCACTCACTCACTATCTCGCTTACTCATTTCATTCACTCACTCACTAACTCGCTTACTCATTCACACACTCATACATTCATTCACTCACTTACTCACTCACTAACTCGCTTACTCACTCATTTCACTCACACACTCACTCACTAACTCGTTTACTCACTCATTTCATTCACTCACTCACTCACTAACTCGTTTACTCACTCATTTCATTCACTCACTCACTCACTAACTCGTTTACTCACTCATTTCATTCACTCACTCATCAAATTGACTCATCATTTATTCAACTTTACTTCATATAAACATACGTTTTATCATTAATTTTGTCACTTATTCATTAATTATTCACTCACTCATTACTTATAACTCGTACTCACTCATTTATTCACTCCTCACTATACTCCTCACTACATTTACTCACACCATACATTCACTTCACTACTCCTTCACTCACTCACTAACTCGCTTACTCACTCATTTCATTCACTCACTCACTTACTCACTTACTAACTCGCTTACTCACTCATTTCACTCACTCACTCACTACTCACTACTAACTCCACTCATCATTTCATTCACTCACTCACACTACTCACTCACTACACTCAGCTACTCACTCATTTCACTCACTCACTCACTATCTCGCTTTACTCATCATTCATTTCACTCACTCACACTAACTCGCTTACTCACACACCACTCATACATCACATCACTCACTACTCACTCACAACTCTTTACTCATACTCAGCTCATTTCACTCACCATCATACTCACTCATAATTACTCATTCTCACCACTCCTCACTCACTCACTCATACATTCATTCACTCACTCACTTACTCACTCACTAACTCGCTTACTCATTTCATCACTCACTCACTATCTCGCTTACTCATTTCATTCACTCACTCACTAACTCGCTTACTCATTCACACACTCATACATTCATTCACTCACTTACTCACTCACTAACTCGCTTACTCACTCATTTCACTCACACATCACTACTCACTCACATCCACTCACTAACTCGCTTACTCACTCATTTCATTCACTCACTCACTCACTAACTCGTTTACTCACTATTTCATTCATTCGCTCACTCACTCACTAACTCGCTTACTCATTTCACTCACTCACTCACTTACTAACTCGCTTACTCACTCATTTCATTCACTCACTCACTCACTCACTCACTAACTCGCTTACTCACACACTCACTCACTCACTCACTCACTAACTCGCTTACTCACTCACTAACTCACTTACTCACTCATTTCACTCACTCACTCACTCACTTACTAACTCGCTTACTCACATATTCACTCACTCACTCACTCACTCACTTACTAACTCGCTTACTCACTCATTTCATTCACTCACTCACACACTCACTCACTCACACACTCACTCACTCACATCACTCACTCACTCACTCACTCATTCCATTCACTCGCTTTACTCACTCACATTCATTTCACTCACTCACTCACTAACTCGCTTACTCACCACACTCACTCACTCACCACTCACTCACTAACTCACTCACTCATTCCATTCACTCGCTTTACTCACTCACATTCATTTCATCACTCACTCACTCACTCACTCACTCATTTACTCATGCTCATTTCACTCACTCAGTCAATTACTCACTCATTTACTCATATTTACTCATTTTCTCACTCACTCATCTCACTCACTCACTCACTCACTCACTCACTCACTCATCACTCCCTCGCTTACCCACCATATATATTTTTATTGTTGTCTGAAAGTCTATATGACTTGTAAGTAAAAGAGCAGCTTGGAAACTTTGCACAATATCTTCTTTCATTGTGTACAGAAAAAAAAAAGTTTAGAAATTACATAAAATTGTAAGCCATTCATTTTTAGGTTATCTATCCTTTTAATATGCTTGTTCAAAAAATAGTAGCTGTTTTTTCCTTCATGTAAAGTTCCACAGACCTACAGATCTACGCCGTGAATCCAGTTCCAGAAAACATCGATGTGCTACAGATGGACCGCGTGCCTGACCGTATCAAAAGTTTCTACAGAGTCAATAATGTCCGCCGATTCCGTTACGACCGGCCCTTCCATAAGGGGCCAAAAGACAGGGAGAATGAATTTAAGGTGAATTGAAATGTCTTCTCGAGGAAACACTAGTGGGTAATGGATTTAACACCAGACGTTGACTGAAGTTGCATCATGTCTGTTTTTTTTCAGAGTCTCTGGATTGAACGGACCACGCTCATCCTCACACACCCTCTTCCCGGGATCTCCCGCTGGTTTGAAGTGGACAAGCGCGAGCTGGTGAGTGACTCACCAAACCACTAAGTCATCAAAATAATGAGGTCACCATTTTGGTTTGCTTATTAAATCTCAAAGCTTTCCAGTCAACAATTAATCAAGTATCTTTAAGTGTACACTGGTGCACTTACCATTACCTAATTTGACTGTGTTTAAAGTAACATTTTATTTATTAAAATTTTCATTATTAGTTTGAATCTGATAGCCTCATGGGAACGGTTGTGCTTTGACCGAAGTTCGAGTCCAGGCTTCTGGATCTTTCCGATCCCACTTCTCTTCCTGTCAGCTCTCCGTACTGTACTCTATAAATAAAGGGAAAAATAAATTGACAAAAAAAAAAATCATAATTTGGCAGAACATCCAAGATTTTGTCCATAAACCTGTTCAAAAAGTGTTTTATTAGTAGTAGTAGTATTTTACATTTAAATTGGAAACTGATTTTACTTAAATAAATAAATACATTTATAACCCAGTCAATAACTTAAAAAAAAATATCCAAAGATGTAACTTTCAGGAAGTCAAGAATTTACATATTTTATATATTTTTTATATAATTTAGCAAAACAATGATTATTATTATTTTTTTGTAATTTACATTTAAATTATCCAAACACTAAACTTAAACAATTACATTAAGAAATTAACTTAAAAAAAAAAATTATTTACGTTTTTTTGGTTCATGGATGCACATATTTAATGTTTTTAATATGATTTTGCATGAATAATTAATTGTTTAAATAAAAAATATATCTAATTTACATCTATACTGCTTAAACACTAAAATCATTTTACAATTAAAAATATATCTTTGACATTTTAAATTATGGACAAATTGACAAAATATGCCTTAAAGTTTTTAATATAATTTTGCAAAAATTATTAAAGGGTACCACTTAGATCTATGTTACACACTACATGAAAGGTGATTTTCAAAATTCCATGATAGGTACCCTTTAAATAAATAAAACATCTGAAATTTACATTTAAATGATCCAAGCACTAAAATCAATTAAAACTTAAAAATGTGATTTTCAAGAAAATGTTTTTTTTTTTTTTTTTTAAATATGATTTTACACTACCCAAACACTAAACTCAAGATAATAATAATAATGTCAAAATGGATTTGGAGTATAAATTCAGACCGCATGTACGTCATGTCCTCTAGGTTGAAGTTAGTCCACTGGAGAACGCCATTTACGTGGTGGAATAAGAACCAGGAGCTGCGCACCCTGATCAGTCAGTACCAGCACAAGCAGCTTCACGGAAACATTAACCTGCTCAGCATGTGCCTGAATGGGGTGATCGATGCAGCTGTCAACGGGGGGATCGCCAGATACCAGGAAGTGAGTGGTGCAAACTCAACCAAATGTAACATTACCTCACACTAGCAGCACTGCTTTCTTCACATTTCTATTACATTGATGAGCATTTTGTTGCTCGAATAAATGAACATCTGACGTTCAGCCTTCATCTAAAAGAATAGTTTCATTATAAGTTGTCGAGTGTTTTTATGCTTCTTGTCGCCCAGGCGTTCTTCGATAAAGAGTACATTAGCAGTCACCCCGAGGATACAGAGAAGATCACCCAACTCAAGGATCTGATGCAAGAACAGGTAACACATCTCAAACTTCATTTTAACAACGCACAAAAATAATTTTGAAAGGTCAAATAATCCACCTTATTTATAAACCCCGTAGGTTCACGTCCTCGGCGTGGGTCTGGCCGTCCACGAGAAACTGGTGCACCCGGAAATGCGTCCCCTGCACAAAAAGCTGATCGACCAGTTCCAGATGATGAGGAGCAGCCTCTGTCATGTGAGACCTCACATCTGCTTCTTATGAGTTGACAGATTTGTCAACAAAATTTGAATTTTGCCCCGATAAATCAATTTCAATTAAAGGAACCGTATGTAAGATTGTGGCCAAAACTGGTACTGCAATCACTTTTAAATTACTGTAGAGCGGTGTATCCTCTCCCCCTCCCCCCTGATTCGAGGTTGCCAGATAGGCGAATATTAGCAACGTTGGCATCTGTCTTCAAATTCTTCTCCATTTTCAGCCGTCTCCATCTTTCAAAGGCATCTCCTATACAAATGCTTGCTTTATTTCGGACTTTTATCACAACAAGTTTTTTTTTGGATTCGTAACGTTAGACAATTTTTTATCCAACACGTTTGTAGCTGCAGCTGTGGTAACTAGAGCAGAGCTGGCAACCCGGATGCAGCAACACTACTGACTTTTTGATTGGTAGATAGGTGGAGGACAACATGACAACATCAGTTGAGGGCTGCAACTTCAATTTTTAAATGACAATATTCCGGACTACTGTCGTCTGTAATATAAGTATTTGAAATGAACATGATTTCTTAATGTCTAGTGACGTATCAGGGCCATTTTATGATTAATTGAACTACATTTCTTACATACGGTTCCTTTAATATTATTAGATTTTATTATAATTAAGAAAATAAAAAAGCAAGTTTGTGGCTTTAAGTCCATGTTTGTTAGTTTTAGGTACAGTCATTTATTTGCTATTTTACTCCTAGAAGTTAAAATAAACAACTTTTTTTTTTTTTTTAACAAGCCAAAATCATTGATGACTCATCATGCACTCATGGGCGTGTCCAAATATTTGTCCAATCAAATGCTCTCTAGAATAACAGTATTTTAATTGCACCTAATTTCTGGTTATGTCGAGTAATGAAAAAGCCATTTAATAAGTCTCGCCCCAAACTTCTTGTTTAAAAATAAAATGCCAATCTAGGAAAGAAAACTGTGCTTTTAGTTTTCATGGGGTCTTTAAATAAATTTAGCTTTTCTCGGTTCATTCTTTGCATAGATTCAGTATCAAACTCTGATTTTTTGTAAGATGAGCTGGTGTGTAATATTAAATCTGTGTTGGCATTAATGCAGACAGTGTGTGTATTCAGAGTAGTGTTTCTATGTGGCCCTGCAGGGTCTGCCCGGTCTGGATAAGCTGAGCCCGGCCTGCTCAGGGGCCAGCACCCCGAGGGGCATCCTCGCCACCCACAGTCCCATGAGCCCCGAGAGTATTAAACTCATGCACCGACACAGGTCAGCACACCCTTACAGACACCGTTCTGCATGCACACAGAGGTATCTATTGGATGGAAGTACATATTAGAACAGCATACTAAATGAAGGCAATGTTTTGATATTTACAATCTGATGTAAGAAGTCAAAGTTATTTTCTTTTCAGCACAACACAGATGCTGCAGAATGAGCTTAGCTAGAACATTCCTTTAAATTAAACATGCTGTTCAAATGCATGCACACTAATGGAAATCCATTCAACATACTTATACATGAGTGCAGTGTACAAAGTATATAGCACTACTTTTTATGAGAGATTATAGCTCCATAATGTGATGCCAAAAAGAAAATAATAATGGAAACTGTTCATTTTATATGCTTAGATTTGTGTTTGAATTTTTTAGATAAATCATTCTATATTTATACTTAGTTTTATATTTTTATTAGATTACATATATTTTTTTTTATATTCTATCTACTCACATACTCTATTTGACATATTGTTTATTATTAACTTTTTTATTTATCAAAAATAATGAAAATACTTTTTTATTAAAAATATTATCTAGTGTAAAGATTGTGCGAACAGTGTTATTTTAGAATAATTTTAATACTATTATGGTTTTTGTTCATATTTTTTCAATAGGCATTTACATTATTTCCATTTTAGTTTGTTTTAGTAATTGTATGGGCTTTTGTTATTTTTATTAGTTTTTATTTTTAGCTTTAATTTATTTTTATTTCAGTTTTAGTGTAATTTTAGCCCATCGACCTAAACTTAAAGGTGCTCTATGTAACTTTAGCGGCCTCTAGTGGTGATGTTTCAGATTGCAACCAATTTTTACAAGAGCGCTCGTGCTCGAACTCATAGACAATACCGTCTATTACGCAAATATCTCGGCGAATACTAGACGGATTCGGCGAGTACCGAGCTCGTTGGGACCGTCTAGTCGAGCTGAAAAGAACCATAAGTTTCATAGTTTTTGGTGGTGTTTTCGCGGAGATATTAGCAGAAAACCATCGGGCGCGCTGCAAATTTGCGGACGCCGGTGACGTCATGATCTCAGAAGAAAATCACTCGTATCTCTGGAACGCAAAGACCCAGAGTGCTCAAATTTGGGGGAGGCGGTCCCAGGGGGACCCTTGCCCGAACGCTAGAGTGGCGGGGCTCGGGGATGCCCCATACCGGATCGCCGTTCGCTGGGACCCCCGATTTCGAATGGCTATAACTCGGGGAGCCGGGCGAGTTGGACCTCGGGGGTGGGCTCGTTCGAAAGGCCCCATCCAGCACTACGAACGATTCGAGTCTTGGGAATATTCATCAAAGATTGACCGAGATATAAGCCGAAAAACTAGCGCCTTTAACTGGACGTAACTCCCTGACCATCTACAATAGACTGTATACAAGGAGAGAGATGCGGGAGCGCGCATGCACGTCACATCCGTTGGATTTCGTGGTAAATCTGACCCGGAGCCTTCACATAGAAATAGGAATACTGGCCTTTCAGAGGTAATAGCAAAACCCGACAAGTGGATCATTGTAATGTGTGATTACAACCCCTTCACACACAGGCAATAAAAAAAGGATTAATTTAGTAGAAAAGTTACATATAGCACCTTTGCCTATATTTTATTTAAGTTCATTTAACGAAAACAATTTTTCATAGTTTTAGTTAACAACCCTGGTTCCAACTGTGTATATATTCAGGATTTCATTATTACAAATGTTCATTTCACGTGTTGCACCTCACAGGAAACTCTATACGTATATCGCATTGTAATGAATCTGTATATGAGTCTGTGTGTGTTCTACTCACATGTCTGTGAGTTATAAAGAGATCCTGCTCTGTAGACGCAGCCCTTCCTTTCTCTTCACAAACACTCCTCGACCGTGTATTCCTCATAAACACGCGTACACACTCATGCTGCCCACCCTGAACACACTAGCTTCAGCTCCGCCACGTCTCTCTCATGTCTCTCTGTTTGTTCCTCTTTCTCCTTCTCTCTCTCTTCTGTCACTTTACCTCACAAATGTTTGACATCTTTGTGTGTGCATGCTTTATATCCTCTTTCTTTCTACTTTATTCTGTCTTCCCTTGTTCTTCTTTTTCGTTCATACTCGCATTGCTGCCTATGTTATATGACCCTACAATCTCTTTTCTTCATCTTGATTCATTTTCCTCATCCCTGCATGCATTCCCGTTCCTCCACTCTTTCTCTTGCTTTTCTTTTCCATCCCTGTATTCCCATCTCTCTCCTCCCCGTCTCTGTCTGTCTCTAGCCCTCTGAATGTGTTGGGGTCTGTCCGCCACTCCTCCTCTTCTCTCTCCTCTCACACCTCCAGTGAGACGGGAAACTTGCTCATCCTGACGGACGGTATGATGGAACACCCGGAGGACCTCTACCGCATGCAGGTGGGCTACATCAGCACATAATACACACATTTAGTGTACAAGTACAGCCTAGTGACCAACCAAAACACCCCAAGCATCCATTTAAGGCACCCAGGCATCTATCTAGCAATATCCTAGATCTGCCACCTAGCAATGTCCTAGAAACCACTTATAGTACCTTAACATCCACTTAGCAATGTCCTAGCAAACACTCACCACATAGCAACTTCACAGTAACCTCTCAGTACACCCTAACAACTACACTAGCAGCCTCCTAGCAATGCCCTAGTTACCACTTAGAGCACCAAAGAAACCTAGCATCCACCTAGCAACATCTTGGCAACCACCCACCACCTAGCAATGCCTAACAACCCAGAAGAACACCCTACCATCTGCATATCAATGTCCTAGCACTGCTTGGCAATACCCTAACAACCACTTATGATGTCTAACCTATCAACTTCTAAGCAATACCCTAGCAACCACCCACATTATCCTAGCTTAATGTCTCGCGCAAGTTAACACTCATAGCACCCCAACAATCACCTAGCAATAAACCCCTCAGAATAACATAGGAACTGCCTAACAACCTCCTAGCACTGCTTAGCAACACCCTAGAAACCACCCATAATATCCAAACAACACCTTAGTAGTAGCAAACACTCATAGCACCCCAGAAACCACCTATCAATTAGCAATACCCTATCAACATCTCAGAACAACCAAACAGTTGCCTAACAACTTCCTAGCACTGCTTAGCAATATCCAAGCAACTGTCTAGCAACACTTTAGAGACAATCCAACCAACCTAAAATATCCTAAGAAATGTCTCATTAACGCATATTCATAGTACCCTAACAAGCACACATCACCTAGCAATACCCTAGCAACCTCTTAGAACTACCTAGAAACTGCCTAACAACGCCCTAGCAACACCTGAGCAACTGCTTAGCAGCACCCTAGAAACTGCAAACCCCCTAGCAATTCCCAGACAACCTCTCAGAACACCCTACATTCTTCATAACAATGCCCTAGCAACACCCTAGAAAACACCCATAATATCCAAGCAACACCTTAACATTAGCAAACACTCAGCACGCCAGAAACCACCTGTCATTTAGCAATACCCTATCAAAATATCAGAACAACCAATCAACTGCCTAGCAACACCCTAGAAACCACTCACCACCTAGCAACTCTCTGCAAACCTCTTAGAACACCATAACAACTAGATCAACAAGAATATTGTATCTGATCTTTTAAAGTATTTTCCCCTCTGTGTAACATTTCAGCCCAGTCCATCATCATCCAGCTTGAGCTCAACGCATTCAGCTCCATCTCAGATGATCAACTCAGGGCACGGCAGCATCAGAGGTGAGCAACAGTAAACTTCATAATAACACCAGGTTTGAGTGTTTCCCAACCAATGTTTGACAACTATAACGCATTGGGATTTTAACATTAATTTACTGTGGTGACAATCAATATCTTCTAGCTTCACTCAAAAGAACATCTCAGCTCAAAGATGGCTTTTCTAGTCTCAACGTACAGTCTTTTCCTTTCTCTCCAGTTGGGTCGCCATCACTACCTGACAGATACAGGCACAACCGAGAGTTGTTGATGCTTCTACCGCCGCACAGGGACCGTCCCAGCAGTGCCATGTACCCCAACATAACCGAGAACGGACAGGTGTGTCTACCACAAGATGCAGCTAATTCGCATTTTCGCAAATCCATTAAACTGTGTCAGGAAATGATATACCTCAGTTATGAGGGTAACATAACGGCAGTATTTTTTCTTTTACTTTGCTTTTTTCCACCAGCCTACTAACCATCAGAGGGCTCTATACCATCAGGTCATTGGTCCCTGCAAACCCTGCAGTGACCCTAATCTCTCTGTGGCTGATAAAGGTATGACTGGGTGTGTATGATTCTCTGAACGCACTGTACCCCTCTATCCATCCACAAACCCACAATCCCCTCACCCCAGGCAGAAATCACAATACTTGCTGCATCACAAAGTGCATACAGTCTGAGTAGGTACTACCGACTTTGTGACCATTAAAAAGTATGTTCTATTTAGTATGTGTATTTGTTGTATGAATGCATTCTGGACGTACTACATCGGTCAGGTTGGCTATGTCATGTGACCAGGGCTGGACTGGGACGAAAAATCGGCCCGGGCATTTTGGCCCAGACAGGCCCACTAGATCATTAACACAACCGATCTTTGCACTTCCTTAAATATGTATATCATCTCATATCCCTTAAAACCACTAATGCCATAATGAGTAAGTAGGAATGAGTGAGATTTAACAGATGAAATAACTACTAATTGTAAAATACAATTGAAGTAGGCTACACTACACAGTGATGAATCCCAAAAATAAGCTACAATATAAGTTGCATTGGCATAGCAATACCAGTGTTTCATACAGGATTTTTGTTAAATCTGTGGTGGGTGTACCTTGATCTGTCTAGGGGGGTTCGGGAGCATGCTCACCCGAAAGAAAATTTTGTGCTTTTTAATGTTAAATTCAGCCATCTGGTGCACTTTTAGAGTAAAAAAATTAAGAGCTCCAACCCATATTCAGTGTGCAAATTGAACAAAGAAAAACTCAAACCTCTTTTAGTTATGATATAGTGTCTGTCTACATTACACTACTACATAATAATAGTTATAATATTAATCCCATGACAGTAATATAACATGTAGGGGAGACCGGGGGCAATTGCAAGGGGCGATTGTAACACACTCAATTCCTACAATCAGAAACAAGCTAGAGTGATGACACTTAATCTGTCCATGCCCAGTAGGATTCTCTCTCTATCTGTGGAAAAGAAGCAAAAAAAAATTCAACTTTAGCAGAAGTTGTTAACTACAAACTGATTTTGAGGTATGAAAGTTATTTTTGGGATGTAGCTACAGTATTTTTCTTCTGCTGTCTAAAGTTTAGATGTCTGTGAATTTAAACATTTTATCCCTATGTTATTGATTAAAAATGAACATGAACAACCTATGCTAATACAGGTTGGGCTAGCTAGCATATAAGATTTTGTCATGGCTGCAGTATCGGGGGCAATTGTAACACTGTGTTACAACTGCCTCCGAGCCACAAGGCCCTTTGTAATGCCTTTGTAAAGCTTGTTTGTGTGTGTTGACATACTTTTCTGGTAAAAAATATTTCACTAAATTCTATTGTAAAACTTCATTTTAAAAGGGTGTATTAAAATAAATGTTTGTTCCCTTCCAGTATTAACAGATCATCAATTAACATTAATTTTTTATATAAAATAATGTGTGTTTTATATGTGCTTGACAAAGTGTGAATATTATACGCTATATGTTTGCAAAAGCAAAGTTCCTTTCATTGTCAGTTTTTGTATAGTGGATTTAAAGTGTTTTGATTGTATAAGACCCAGCCAAACCAAAGAAAATGATTAGTTCACTTGTAAAAAGCAATTTGATGAAGTTAGAACAGAGAACTTAGCATAAGTTTTTTTCTTTACAGTAAGATATGCCTAGATTCAGGCCCAAGAAGACGGATAGGGAATAGTAAGATTATTAAATACAACAGCAGTAAAGTGATTACTTTGAGGTAGGCTTTTATTTGAGATAAAGAAAAGTATTTGAGATAAAGTATATAGGAGTTATCTCTCAGGGTTACAATTGCCCCCTTGGCGGGGGCAATTGTAACACTCTGGCTTCTTGCATTTAATTAAATATTTTAGTCTTGTTCTTATAAGTGAAAATATATAAATTGTATTATTAAGTAGTGCACATATATCTGTTTCTTGTATCAAAAGATGACTAGTCTATCTCAAGTAGTTTGTGAGTTATTAAGGAAAATGTAAAATATGTTACAATTGCCCCCGGTCTCCCCTATTGTAAAACAAATGCACTGAAAAATAAAATAAACTTTCATAATTAGTTTCGTACTAATCTATACTTATAGAGAAACACGTGATCTTTTAATTTGACAGAAACTGCATCAAACTTTTATTTTGGCGGAAAACATGCTTTCCAAACGCGTCTCATTACAATTCTAGTAAAATGCGTAATCATCAACTAGATGTGGAAATAATGTAGGCTAATGAGTTCTACACTCATAGCCTAAAGTAGCCTAGTTCTGCTCACCACAGTCCTCTACACTCACTCATTTCTCTCCTGATCCTCCTCACTCCTCATCAGCCACATGAAGGGCCTGATTCTTTTTTTCACGCTATTTCCCTGCACTTTTCCTGCGTTTCTTCTCCATCGCTCTGACGATTTAAACAGATACCGCTGGCTCTCTCAAAGCCCAAAGGGTTAGGTGTTTCAAGATGTGATTGGACCAGCCCAGTGTCAATCAAGAAAATAACCAATGGGCCGCTGATCTACGCGTTTCATGGGCCGGTCTGAGAGAAAAACAAAACCTACTGACTTTTTTTGTCCAATGCACCGGTACAAAGATCCCAGCGCCGCCAATTAATCAACACTAAACGAATGGCCCGCCGATGTAGGAGTTTTATGGGCCGGTCAGATTTAAAAAAAAAAAAAAAAAAAAAAATTTTTTTTTTACGTTTGAGATGTATCGGCCCAAATAGCACGTCGGCCCACCGGGCAAATGCCCGGTATGCCCGATGGCCAGTCCAGCCCTGCATGTGACCTACTACGCTTACCTGCCAGTCACGACTCCTCTCCCGTGGCCTCATGGGAAAGGAAAGTATACATTAAATGCACACTCCAGAATCTCACTGGAAGTTGTAGGTCCTCTGGGAACTTTTCGCTTTTGTTTTTCAATAATGTGTTCGCACATACTACTCTTTGGTGTACCAGTTTCCACATACTATATAGTAGGGAAGTGGGCCTTTTTGGATGCAGCTACAGTTTCAGTTATATTCCCAGCTTACCAAAGACTAAGGCAGCATTGGAAGTCAAGAGAGTCCACACACAGTCCAGCCCTATTCTAACGCTTGAGCTCATGGACGCTTAATTTTATGGAGCCAGATTTACTAACAGCATGCGGCAGCGCAAACCCTCTTTAGCCGTTAAACAATTACTGTCAGGATTTACTAAAGTGAAAAATTAGCGCTGAAAAGGCGTGGACACGGTTATTTTTGCGGCTGACCTTATTGCATATGCATTCGTAGGAGTTTCCCTTTCAGATGCAAAATTAATGGTATTTCAAATGAATCATGCAAGGTGATTTACTAAGGTTTGCGCTAGTCAATTTACTGGTATTTCCGGCATTAATTACCAAAAAAAAGCATGTCTTAAACCAAAAGCTAATTTGCGCTGTTCTTGGTAGATTGTGTTGGTCATTATGGAAATGGTCCTGCTGTGTCTACATTCTTTAATGTGTGCGCCGTCAATAGATCACGCGCAGAAATTTCCACTCCCATTGGCGCTGTTTTGGAATTGCTTTTTATCGCTGATTTGCCCTGTTTAGTAAATCTGGCCCTGAGACTTAATTTTTGCAGTTTAAAAACTTAAGACTCTCGCCAATTCTTTGTAGCAAAATTACTTTTATTTCCATTAACAACTTTAGTAAACAAAGATAGATACTTGCTAAGGAAGTCTTTCTCATAACGTTACTTTAGCTAGTCTCATACCTGCCAACTCTCACGCTTTGGCCGTGAGACACACGCATTTGAGTGGTTTCACACGCTCACACGGGCGAGTTCTCACGCTGAAGTGTCTACCCGGTCGGTCAAATGCCGCGTGCATGCAAGAGAAAGACTGTTCCAAACTGCGTTGCGTGCATGCGCCCACCCTCCCTCCCGGTTGGAGAGGTTTTATTATAAGGTTTATTTACTTACACTCCCCGCCCACCCAGAAAAATCTCACGCAAAGCTAAACGCAAATGTTGGCAGGTATGTAGTCTCCGGTTGGAAACACCAGAATCCAAACCTCATACTCTAAGCAGCCATTCTGAGATATCTGACCGTCAGATTAGGATCCAGCAGGTCAGTAGTGATGTGTAAAGTGATGGTGGTCTTTGCTCTTTCTGTTAGTGTTGACAGCTCCCAGCAGCTGGAGTTTGGACAGTGGCACCAGGGACACTCTGCCGTTCCTCTCTGCTCATGTCGGGAGTGTGATGGCCCCACCCGTTCCCCCCCGCACCCTCCCTCCCGGTAAGAAACAACAGTATCTTTAAGGAAATATTAACAATATCTTTTATGAACCTAGTGCTTTTACTTTTTGAAATGTTATGAAAGACATTGGCTACGTTCGATTATCTACGCATGATAAGGAGCCGCGTCGTGTTCAGCTACACAAGCTCATTTGACAGAAATTTGGAACACGTATATGCCAAAGTGTGCATGTATTCTTTGGAAGAATTTATGAATACATGAGGCCAATAGAGTTAAGAAATCAAAAGGTGCCTACTTAAAAGAATTTGTACATTGTCAAATTCTAGTGGAATCTTTATTAGATTGGACTTGGCTTCATGAAATATTCTCCTCTGGGTTAAACAGCTGTCGCTGCATCTTGTGGGACGTTATTGGATCACACTTGTATGATTAAATCCATATCTAGAAGCAAATGGATATAGTATATAATTGATTTTCTATCTGTGCATCTATAATAAAATAATGACATTTATAAATAAAGGGTAGTCTTAGTTTAATGAAGTTAAATGTAATCTAACGGGACGTTTACACGACACCGTTGTCAACTAAAAACGGAAAACTTTGTATGCGTTTTGGCTGTTCTTTTACACGTCAACAGCGTTAAAGTGCACGGTTTTGAAAACTATCCCATTACCGTCTCCGTGTAAACTACGAAAATATGAATTTTTGAAAACGATGAAGTTATCAAATGCATGCGTATTACTTGTTCAGTCTATAGGCGCGTAGGTTTTCTTTACAAAGTGACATCGCCACCTACTGGCCTTGCAGCAGAATACGGCGTTGTTAGTCGTTTTCGTGGAGCCGTGTGAATGGGGATTGTCACAATGGTGTTGTCTGTATGCAAAAAAAAATGCAAAGGGAAAAACTTTTCAGTTTTAAAAAACTCGTTGTCGTGGAAACGTACCATTAGTTTGATGTAGTCTTAATCTCTTAAAAACTGCATGCATAATTCTAAAATAAAAATGTGCTGTAAAAAAATCCCTTTTTTCATATTACAGCATGTCTCGCTATTAAGCTGTTTGGACACATTGTTATCCTCCCACATAACCACAGTAAAGATAAGCTTAAAGACTCCCACAGACTTGCCAAGCAAAGTTTTTTATTCTGTTCACATATTTTCTATTTAACAGGAAATTGGGACAGGATATATTGACAATCAGGGTATCTTCCGTCCATTCGTTTTTTGATTTGATTTTGAAAGTAAAAAAAATGAGAAAACAGCTCCTTTTTCGTTTTTGTATTTTTTCCCAAAAAACGAAAAACAAGAATTCAGCTTGATTTTTCGTTTTTCGTTCTGAGGTCGAAAAATTAATAAACAGCTTAAATATTCGATTCCTGTGGGCGGTAATGACACGCCCCTTTCCTCTGATTTGTCAGCCAAAGATCAAACTGTTGCGTCATCAGTTCTTCCTCAGGTCCGCACTGCAGAATAAGAGTCCTCCGCTCCTGCAGTTGATGAGCCGATTCTTATCTCGTTTATTTCAACTACATTTCATCTTTTTCTCATCAAACAACCAGACTAACGAATGACTCGACACAACCCGTACATGGGAAGAACTTATTATGTGTTCATTATTAAAATAAAAGTCAACCAAACAAACAAAAAGTTATTCTGCTTAATTTAATTGGTATTTTGTACAGTAGACTGTGCCGGTCAGTCATAATAACTTGCTGTTATTCCAAACTCATTTCCCTAGAAGATGTTGATTTGGGTAATTCTATGGAAATGTCAATGTTTCTGTCCCTAGCCTTTACAGAAATATTACACTTACAAAACCCCACTGTAGAATTACAATTTCTTTACATTTTAAAATAACACTATGTTATTTGTACAAGTACACCTTCTTGAGCCATCAAGTGGCAATATTTTATTTTTTATTAATAATTATGTAGAATTCCAATTACCACAGAAGCGCAATTTCATGAAAATTGTTAACTGGAGTTATTGTCACTGGTGTCACCTTTCTTATGGGTGACCTTTCTTATGACACCAGTGACTCCAATTTATAGATCAACTTTATTCAAAGCTATTTATTTAGATTATATGCCAAATGTAACAATTTAGTCTTATCTACTTAATTGAAGAATAATGATCTTTGGTCTTATGTCATTGATTCATTGTGTCACTGGTGTTACTGTCTTTTTTTCTGTCACATTAAATACAATGGCACATGTGACATGATCATAATTTTACATCCATTCTGCTACACTCAAAAGTTAAGATTTAAAGTATTGCATCATTACTTGATTTTAACTGGTTTTCAAATATTTTCATTGGTTGCGCAAAGGAACTAACCTCTTTCGAGCACAATTTTAACAAACCTGATTAAAATAAATAAAACAATCTCCTTATTTGTTGCATTATTATTATTTTTTGGTAACTCTGACTGTATGTGCTGAAAAAAATTAGAAATAATATTTCATAAAACATTTAATATTGCCAAAGAAGTAAGGTAACACCAGTGACAAAAAATGGTACATGCGGTCTTTAAATAAATGCACAAAAAATATAAAAAATCATTAAGCTGTCATTTATGCATATTCATAAAGTCAAAGGGTAATCTAATAATGTGGTGTACGTTTAAATGTTAGAAAAAGAAATACATTTTAAGATATCTTGCTATACCAAAAGTGGACGTTTCTGTAGAATGACCCATTCGTGTATATTAGGATTCGACTGAAGTACGAAGCCTTCTTTACATTAATAGTTAGCATCCAAATGTTACATTGAAAATATGGAAACGTTGGACCGTAGAGATTTGCGAACCAAACTTCGGTACAGTTTCAGTTATAGATTCAAATAAATTTGTTTAGGCTTGCCGTTTAAAATAGGCTAAATGTTGTTTGCAATAAAGGGCACAATAGGTATTTTTATAGGCTACTATGTGGCTGTTATTAGCTAGGCCTACTTATTTTTCATTCCTGTTGTTTTCTTAATACCATTCATTTAAGGATTTTACATTAGGGGAAGTGAAATAAGCATAGCCTATAGTGTTTATAATGTTAATTTTGTATTTTATTTACCGGTCTTTTGCACTATTTCTGAATAGGCTAATAATAAAATGCGTTTTTTACAACGATGTGACGTGCGCGTGTTTTACTCTCAACTTGACCCAGTGTGCCGCGCACAAGCGCGCATTCTTTAGATGAGGCTAATACATTTGGATAAAACACAAGCCTTAGCTACATCATAAAACTCAGTGTATTTTAATCTTTTTCTCTGTTGTCCAGTTGTTAGATAGTCAGTCTGAATGAAAGTTCATGTATTAATGTTATAGGCCTATTTAGTCAATGCATTATTCTTTTTTGTATTAGTGTTTAAAATATTTAATTTACGAGGGAGACCATTCTAACAGCCGTCATTTACCCTGCCATACCAAGCTGATGCATATAGCGTAGGTGAATTTATATCTACAGAAGAAAGCCCCGTCTAGGCTCTTCCCATGTACGGGTTGTGTCGAGTCATTCGTTAGTCTGGTTGTTTGATGAGAAAAAGATGAAATGTAGTTGAAATAAACGAGATAAGAATCGGCTCATCAACTGCAGGAGCGGAGGACTCTTATTCTGCAGTGCGGACCTGAGGAAGAACTGATGACGCAACAGTTTGATCTTTGGCTGACAAATCAGAGGAAAGGGGCGTGTCATTACCGCCCACGTGTAGGAATCGAATATTTAAGCTGTTTATTCATTTTTCGACCTCAGAACGAAAAACGAAAAATCAAGCTGAATTCTTGTTTTTCGTTTTTTGGGAAAAAATACAAAAACGAAAAAGGATCTGTTTTCTCATTTTTTTTACTTTCAAAATCAAATCAAAAAACGAATGGATGGAAGATACCCTGATTATTGACAGGCCAATTTGTTATTTGCTGTTGCAGGTTGTATGTATTAAAGTGATATTCTTATTCCTGAGTGGATTTTATTAGACAAAAATATGTATACACCAACATTTTCTGCCAAGAGTAATACAACATTTTAAATGCAATATCTGCTACATTTTGTCAATTATAAGGAGTGCACTAGCATATACAGGGTCTTAACGCCAATACACAAGGACTAAATTAGCTTGATTTAATGGGATCTTTAACCTAATCACAATTTGAATATTTTATTTCAAAATGCATATGCCAATAATTCATAAGAAAAACTACACAAAATAATATTAAACATTGTCAACTGCCCAAATGTGTCATTAGTGCACATCCTCCCTTTCATTTCTATAGCTTTTTCTCCTCACAGTTGATAATTGATCCTTGTCTTCTAGCGTAGATCCTCACATGATCTTGAGTTATTTCTTCCTCATTCCCTTTTCCCCAGCCAGAATTCTCCTCTGAACATCAGTTAAGTTCAGAAAGAGTCCGTCATAGTGCTTGTTGAGTGAATGTGCATGTCAACAAGTGTTTATGTGCGAGTGTGTACCGGCGTGTGCTCTTTCCAACCCTGGTTCTGTCCAATTGTGTGTCCCCCTTTAGGACACTTCTCGATGCACTTTGATGCTTTCCACCACCAGATCAGCGAACTCCCTCCAGCTCTCCCCGCGCGCTCCTTAAGAAAGGTATCCTCCGCCTAGATGTGTCCTATTAGTCCTCCTCATCCATGCATTCCGCGCTACCATTCAGAGATTGACCTCGGATGTCCCTGCCTGTTCTCTAGTCAAAACACCTCGAGCCTAATAGAACCTTAGTCTGGTTCTGGAAATAACTGTTTTTGGTGTCCCTAAGATGCTAAAGTGTTTTGGGTTCATATTGCTATTGTTTTATGTGCATTTGTATATGTATGCATCAGTAGTGCAATTAATGTGTGTGTACAGTATGTGTGTGCTTGGGTTGTATTTTCTCTATCATAAAAGGGAAATCAGTAGGATAAAAAATGGGTAATTTTAGCTTAGGAGAAGGTTAAAGCAAGTCATCCAGAAACCACAAATAAATCTTCAAAATGGAGTAACATCTAAATGTCTTTAGAATAGCAATAGAAGTCTCAAGAGTGTTATTGTACTGTAAAATCATTAGTCACAGTAGAAGGTACACTTCAGTTATGATGGCAGCTTTAAGACAGCGGTGCTTAATCCTGCTCCTGGAGATCCACCTTTAAATTCAAATTTTGATCACTATATCAGAAGCAGCCAGAGAAGGTCTTTGGGCTCATTTGGCTGTGTTGCTTACTATGTTTGCCATTGGTGATAGGAATGGACATAATTTTAGGCAAACATGTTTACAACATTTTTGTCAATTGTTATCCAATGTAGGTTAGTAGACCCGTTCACCTTCACGTTAAGGGTGAGTGAATGAGGACATAATTGTAATTTTTTTGTGAACTATTCCTACTTTAATAGAAGTTCATTGAAAGATCAACAAGCAGGGTTGGAACTGGATGGAGGATGCTCTCCAGGAGGTGGATTGAGCATCCTTGCTCTTAGGTCTTCGTAATGTTGTCCTACTGATCGTACGTTTGAACATTGCAACAGATACAATATATTGAAAATAAAAACTTGCTTTACCTTTCCTCACCAGTCGCCCCTGCACCCTATACCTGCCTCACCCACCAGTCCACAATCGGGCCTGGATGGCAGTAACTCCACCTTGTCCGGCAGCGCCAGCAGTGGCGTCTCCTCTTTGAGCGAGAGCAACTTCGCCCAGTCCTCCTCCGAGCCTCCGGCTCGAGCCGACACCTTGGACTCGATGCCGAGCAGCCAGGCCTGGACCACGGACACAGAGGAAGCCGAGAGTCCCTACCTCCCCGTACGCTACAGCGTCTCCGAGCCTGAAGTTCTGGACCCTCTGAAGCCCACTCCGTGCCGTAGTCACTCAGCCCCGTTGGGTGTAACCCCAGGGATGCCCACCGATGGCCACCACCACCATCACCTCCATCTCCACCATCACCACCCACATGCTATACACATCACCCACCCGCACTACCACCACCATGAGCCTGCACCTGCTCTGCCTCCCAAACCTTACCTGAGGGAAGGGTGCATCCCTGAAGAGGACCTGAGACCGGTCCCGAGACCCATGCCCCGCAAGATCTCCCAGCCTCTGCTCACTAACAAGGAGGAGCAGGCCAAGGTGGCATGGGAACATGGCATCAGTGAAGAATAGACAAAGAACAAGGTTCAGCTTGGACCGTTGGTTTTGGTGTTATAGGTGGTTGGGTTTTGGGAAAGTCCCAAGAAATGACTGATTTGAACCTTCTCCTCTACTTCCCATGTATCTAGTGTAGGTCTTTTACACCTTTTAAGAAGTGCTTGCCATGTTGCTGAGCTTCTACATGCTATTGAGATTTTTTGTTTTGGGAGTTGCCTGGAGCCTGGAGTCAAACTGAGTGTAGAGCCCAAGCTACTTCCCCTCATTAGTATAAGTATGTTGATTGGATAATACAGACATGGTGAAAATCCAGAAAGTTGCAATGGTACGAAAAGAGACTTTCGGATGAAACAGGAAGCACAAAATGAGATTCAGGAGGTTTTGAGGTGTTCCAGGTCCAAGAGTTTTATCTCCCCAGAGATAGATACATCTCTTGTCAAGGTCTACAACTTGAAAACACTTCATAATCATCATCACAATAGTTTCGATTTGTAATTCATACACCTTCAAAAAGAGTGTTGACAAACTTTATCAATAGGCATTGTTCAGTTTTGGTTGGTTAGCACTTTAGCACTTAACCTTTGAGCACCAAAAACCTTATTAGTTTTGCCTTTTTATTTAATCCATTTCAGAAATAATTTAGAAAGTGCTAGCAGCAGTCAAAAGTGGATATGTGTTTCTTTTAGATAGTGGCTAAAATTTAAATGAAGTTACATTCCGCTAGCCCACGTAAGGGTGGATTTCAGATGATCTTTGAAGGAGTTTGAAGATCTCCTCATCGACTAAGCATGCTCATTGTAAAAGCCTCAGACGCGGTTTTGTTAATACGGTGGCTGATACATGCTAACACTTCATTAGAGATCTTAAAACACTTCACAGAACGTCTGTTAACTCCTGCACGGTAGTGGGAAGCTTCTCCTCAGAGAGAATCTGCACTGATTTGACAGTAAGAGGCTTTTACAATCTTTGTAAAGCCTCATTACACCCACAATATTGTCGTGCTGCGAAAGCAAATCAGCCACTCTAAACGTTACTACCCCGTTATGCTAATAAACACAACAGCCAAAGCGCTGTTAAATCAAAGCCATTTCACAGATGTCTCCTCACGGTAAAGCGGCTTTTGGTCTCAGCGGGTTCCTTTGGGAATTGATTTCTGTTCCTCTGAGTTGACAGTTTTAATAAAGAAGTATATTTTTAGATAGAGCTGTTATACAATTCCAAGACTTTAATATAATTGTATTGACAAAAATACAAAAACAGAGTTAGAATTAATACAGCTTAGATTATATTATACTGTATATGTCTATGAAAGATTATAGCCTATCACACATTTTTAAAGGTGGAAATGAGACAAGATTTATGAGTGTGTTTTATGTTGTGACTTTTCTAAAGTCTTTCAACTGTTGATAGATGCAAATTCAGAACCTGATGGTGTTTGCATATTAACTTCTGACGACTTGAAAGTATATGTTATTTAAAAAGCAAATTGTTTATGTACAATGTGCATGTTCTCTTCAATGGTGGTGATAATATTACCCTACATCACTTGAAGGGAGGGCCTGTTATTGCTTATACTGTATATGTACACATCCTCATGATTATTTCTGATTTGAGCAACACTGCATATAGGGATACATTAATGTGGCTGAAAACCCTAAATTTGCTGGCCAATTTTAATTTCATTTTCCAAAGGTGACAAAAAGTGACAAGTTGTAAATGCTATATTTTCCATGTTCATTTTAGCTTGTCAGGCGATTTGTGTCATAGAGTAGCTCCGCCCACAGTTAAATCTCACTGGTCCAAATCTTGCTCCATAAAACTCTGTTTAAAGAGGTCATGAAGTGCAATTTAATTATTTTATGTTTTTAGGGTGCACTTATAATGTTAGTATGATTTTTACATCAAAAATTGTCATAATTTAGAAATAACAGGACATTTTTTACCCCGATTTTAGCCCTCTGATTGAATGCTGTTTTAAGGGGCGTGTCTGCTGTGAGACTTCAATGTAAACGCCCACTTCTGTGATTGGCTAAGATCTTTGCATATAAAATAAGTATTACTTAAGTGGAACTCTCTTGAAATGTTTAATACGTTTTTACTAATACAGCTGTCGAGATTAACTAATCATGAAAAGTGTTTATTATAGCATTATATTTAGATTTACTCCCGTGACATGAAATGTTGCAGTGATGAGCATGTAGCCGATGACAGATGTATCTGTTGAGCGCATGAATGCAACTCACTCCAACTCGATTTCTGCACTCTCACGAATGCACTCTCACTCTTTCATCATAACTTTAAAAATTAGATTACTATCATGCTATTAAGAGAAACAATGTGAAGTAGACCGTTTAGTCACTGGCTTGATTTACTGAAGCATAAACAGCATTAAACGATTTTGAGACAAAGTGCTGTACATTAATCATATCAGAAATCACTGATCACAGATCAGGAAATAGAATTAACACGGTTACTTACATGTTGTGGGATTACTGTCGAGTCCATATCTTACAGTAAAAGTCTGTTTGCAAAGCCTGCGAGTGATTTACCAATGAATCCACAGTTAAATGTACCGAACAAAGAAATAATGCACTACTGATATATTCGCATTGTTAAATATAAATAAGCACTTTTCTAGCATTAGGATCCTTTGGAAGATAATACTATTTTTATTATCCTATATCACTCTTCTCATCTCACTAACGCTCCAGTGGGCGGGGCCAAAGATGTGATGCGTATATTACGTCATAATGTGACAAATTTCCAAACGAGTTGTTTTCTGAGCTTGATTTCAAGCTGTTTTTGGACTAATGAGGAAGTTTTGAATTCTGAAACTTATTACTCGGAAAACTTGATTTCTTCATGACTGATTTCATTGTATCATACGATATACGGACAGACAAATGATGACTTGTCACAGAAACGTTCACCTGGTTAGGCATATCTTTTATTTTAGTAATATTTTAAAACCACTTTTACTTTTTTATTATGGGTGTTCTCCCATTAATTTTGCTATCTGTATTATAAATAATCTATTTTATTTATTGATTTTATTTTATTTTGCACTGGACCGTTGGCCCTACACAAATTGATGATGTGGTTTAATTTGGTTTTGTATTACTTAATTAAGAGGATATATTATGGGTTTAAAAAGTACTTTTTTATTTATTTCTGGCATGCAAACACAAAAGTATATACTTTAGGCTGCGCATAGTATGAAATAAGCCCCAAATTATCAAAGGCGAAATGAAAACTGTACTTTTCATGGCAGGGTATGTACAGAGAGAAATGCATGTGTCGTAATGGCTGATATGACTGATGGGTCATCACTAACAAACTTTTTATGGCCAGAGAAAGCAAACACACATGAATGAGGGCCTTCTGTAAATGTTCATTACATTTAAAAAAATATTCCCATCTGTTTTCCGTTAGTCAGAAAAGACATAAACTGCCATTGTCTATTCATTTATATGCTCTTCCTCATAAAGTGAAACTTGGGTAACTGCTGATGGTATGCAGTTGTATATTATTATTACATATTATTATTTTCTTTACTAAATAATAAAGACATATAATGATGAAGTAAGTGTCTCCAAAGACATATAGAAATGGGTCGAGTGATGAGTTATTAATACTTGTTTATATTAACTTTAATCATTTTAGGGTTAATTCAGACAATATGAATAATTTTTATACACATTGAATATTCAGTGATCAGGGAAAGAACTGGAATCTATGCAAAGATCGAGTGTTATAAGACAGAGTGTCGAAGTATATCCGTCACAGCCCATTCTGTGAATATTAGCACTGATAAAACTAAAAAGCATTAATATTTGTTGTTTTGAGCATTTCTTATTATGCTTTCTAGACATTTTGCATGTAAACATGGTCTGACGGATACTGTGTGTCTTGTATGCGTTCACCATCGTAATTTTGCTTGCATATCCAAGCAAAAAAAATATCTAGATAAAGTATTATAATCACAATTCATTAAAACCTTATGCTTTAAATGACGTTTACTCATTTGGCACAAGCAACTGTAAAAAAATCAAAAACGAGTGTACATATTTTACATGTTTGATATCTCCATGGAGGCAAGCTGACCGTTTTGGATTCAAAGTTTCAGAATGAGGGTGACATTTTATTTTTTACATGACAAGGTTGCCCTGATCAGCATCTCTAATTCAATTCCAGATCAATACTGTTGTTATGTGTGAATTGCTAATGAAATATTGGGTTTATTTTCCTGAAAGGATTGATGACTTGAATGAGGTATATATTGTCATACATTTGAAATGACAGTGTCTGGTAATGTGAGAGGATGAAATGGGTGTGCAAAGGGAATTTTTTTTTTTTTTGGTCTCTGTACATATGAAAAACTAAGTAAGGAGGGGTACTAAACGCTCTGGCCTGCATTACAGTTCGTACCACACCATGTCTGGCTTCATTTTGTGTATATAATCCTTCAAAAGCTTTGTATTTATATGGTCAAGAGGGACAAATCATGTATAGACTGAGATTAATTGTCTGCCTTGTACTTTCTGATGTAAATGTGTTTTTAAAACTAAACTGCAAACAAGTGAAAAAAAAAATCTTTCGATGGCCTACTCACTACAGTTATTTTGTGTATTTTGCATTGAAATCTGAAGAGCGTTTTGTTTTACCATGCAGAAATACGAAAACCTTTGTACAAGTATTCTCAAAGTATTTTTTCTGTATATATTGTGCTAGCATGAATAAATGTGGTGTGGATTTTAGATGTAAATACACACTTTTTCTTTCCTACTCACTTAACCGCTGTGACGTGTAATTCATTAATAATGCCTAATATTAAAGATAATGTTTTATCGACTGCTATTTGCCTTCTTCCTTTACTTGGAGGTGTGATTGAGTCATTAATATTTAAGTTCCATGTTTTTTGGGGTTTATTGACAGCAAAGTATTAAAAGGACCTTGAAAAAAAAACTATACAAACAGCAAAAAAAATATTACACAATATATGACCCACCAAAAACACAACTTGCCTCAAAATGAAAATTATGGCTGCTCATACCGAAAAAACATAAAGTTAAAAGAATAGAGAAGTCAACAAAACAACTATGACGATGACGACACAGAGAAACTATTGTTGCAATCGTATTCGTATACAATTGTAATCAGCTAATGAAAAATAAAAACATTTACAGCCAATCCGAATCCATCCGGTGCTTTAAGCGATGTCGGGTTAAAGGAACACTCCATCGTTTTTTGAAATAGGGCTTATTCACATTCTTTCCTACATTTAGATAGGTGTGCAAATGCATTTTTGTCTCAGTGCATGCATTGTTTTAGTTTTAGACAGGGTCGGCGCTAACTTAGCTTAGCACAATGAATGGAATCATTTGTTGCCAGCTAGCATGTCCTGAGTAAAAGTGATAATTAAAAAAAAAATAAAAACATGTAATTACTTCTTGTGGCCTGCGTATTCACAACGAGTACAAATAGCGCTGGAGATTAACACTAGGCGATTTCCTAGGCAGATATTGACTTGGGACTATATTAAGGGGAAGCACAGGCGAAGCACTGCTACTTGGGATTTCATGTGTTGCGTGATATCTCTGCGCCCAAGTAGCAGTGCTTCGCCTGTGCTTCCCCCTAATATAGTCCCAAGTCAATATCTGCCTAGGAAATCGCCTAGTGTTAATCTCCAGCGCTATTTGTACTCGTTGTGAATACGCAGGCCACAAGAAGTAATTACATGTTTTTTTTTTTTGTTTTTTTTTTATCACTTTTACTCAGGACATGCTAGCTGGCAACAAAGGATGCAAAAAAATGCATTTGCACACCTATCTAAATGTAGGAAATAATGTGAATAAGCCCTATTTCAAAAAACGGTGGAGTGTTCCTTTAAAGTATTGTAAAACAAAATGGAGGCTAGCTAGACCCTCCCTCCTCCTTATCCACACACTAACCCCCCAAACTCTTGTCTGTTATTGGCTGGAACAGTTGGTTATGTTTCGTGGTGCGGGTTAGCCCAGTTTGTTTTTGTTGTCGTTTGTGGAGACTGGGGTGTCTGCAGAGACTGCGTCTTTTTACAGTGTGTTCAGGGACAGGCAGCTAGCGGATAGTGAGGAGATGTTTGCTGTGTGACAAAACATGTTTTGGCCTAAAAAACGTGTGACATCGCTTAGATGC
The DNA here is from genome assembly GCA_036326025.1 of Chrosomus eos. Lineage (NCBI taxonomy): Eukaryota > Metazoa > Chordata > Actinopteri > Cypriniformes > Leuciscidae > Chrosomus > Chrosomus eos. The sequence goes on from CM070838.1 coordinate 28,188,429, forward strand.
CCTTTAAAGAGCTTAAACATTTAATGTGGCATTTAATGTAACTTATAACCACTTATAAACAACACTGTTGACTAATGGTGTAGATTCTAATATAGTTGTTTCAAGTAGTTTTATTTCTTTATTTCAGTACGTAATAGTTCTGAGAACTCAGTTTTGGTTACTATCATTAGCTAATAACGTTACCCAGTCTAACTCCTAACTGAATAAAGAGTGGCTATAGCAAATGTTTGAAACTAACATGGTAGGCCTATTGCCTTTTGGTGACACCACTGTTTATGTGAGAGAAATATCACAAAATGGACTTCTTTTATAATATACTTACTGATACAGCAAATGTTGGTGGAATGATGACAGTTGATTTATGTAAAGCGTAACCGAAGAGAACTACAAACATGACGCTGGTGCAACCACACATCATCAATCCGTACACCGTCATCAGGAATGTTCATCTTCAGAACCAATCAGAGGCCGCCAACTGGACTCACTCCCTGGATGAACACCGCACATCCATTCAGACAAGAGTGCGTGTTGCGACGTCATCCGCCAGCCAATAGACGAGCGAAGAGTGGACCGGTAACCAATCAGATGTGAGAGGGGGCGGGAACTTTCAATAGGAAGCGCTGTTGAATCGGTACGTTGCGTGTTCTCGAGCCGGTATCTTTAATGATCGTTCAGAACCAAGTCCAGCACTTTTTCATACCGTATTTAAGTAGTTAAAGACGTTTGTTTGGTTTCAGGATGTTATATTTAAGTGGGCTTTCCGTGGCGCTGGCCCTGGCGCTGGTTCCGAGCTACAGTGACGCTTTGAAAGATGGAGATTGTGAAGGTGAGTTTGTTTCATATCTTCACGATGTAAACATATGCAGGAAACACACTTTACCTGTCAGAAGTTTCCTTCTGCGTTTTATTCATTGGCTTTAGTTTAGCTATGTTGTATGTTTAGTTGAGGTATTTTTATTGGGTATTTTTGGTGTTTGTTTCCTACTGTTAACTACTTCAGTTATTCATTTGATTATAATTATATTTAGTTTTTTAAAGTGTTAAGCTAAATGTATTTTATAATATATTTGTAAAAGTGTATATTTATAATGTGTATCATATTTGTAAAACGATGTGTTAGAAGAGTATTTTATAAATTGAAAACATTTTATATTAGTATTGTAAAGGCATTTATTTGTGTAATATTGTAAATTAGGTCACATGATCACTACTTTGTTTTGTAACATATAATATTGCAAACATTGGATAACATAATGCAGGTTATTATCAGAAAAATAAATAAGCACTTTATATTCAGAACTATCTACGGCACACCTATTAAAATATTGGTCATCATTTCCTATTTTCCTATTCATAAACTGATCAGTAAAAAATTTTTTTTGAAATGAACTGATATGATGCTGTATATGACATTTATCTTGATGATTTCATAAATGTGACTAATTTTGTTGCTCAGATCTAACAGGGTTGCCACCTGGAAATAAATATCAGAAAATTCCTAACCTAGAAGAATTATTAAGCGGGGAAAAACTTTAAAGACATGTATATTTTAATAGCGAATACACATTACTTCAGGTTTTATTTTCTGGCATAATTTTTCATGAGTTAGATATTGCTGTATTGTAAAGTAAATCTTGCTTGTACGCCGTAACATCTTGTTAATGTATCGGTTTCAAATGATTTTTGCATTGCAGTCTGTGTGGGTTTCCTGGAACGGTTTTACCAGACGCTAAAAGACGACGACGTCAAGTTCAACAGTGACTCCATCGAAAAAGCTCTTCTAAAAGTTTGCAAAGATACCAAAGGGAAAGAAAACCGCTTTGTAAGTCTTTGTGTGTATCAATGAATTTTTCTTTTTTTTCTTTCTTGCATTTATTTCTGTTTGTTTATTCTTACTGTGTGTGTGTGTAGTGTTATTATATAGGGGCAACAAGTGACGCAGCAACAAAAATTATCAATGAAGTTTCCAAACCGATGAGTCACCATGTGCCAGTGGATAAGATCTGTGAAAAGCTCAAAAAGAAGGACAGTCAAATCTGTGAACTGAAATACGGTAAGTTGCATAGAAAAATAGTACACTGCTCGGACATACAAAAAGGTTGCTGTTGTCTATGAGTCTATGATTGTCTATGAGTCTATGATTGGATCATTATTGCAGTGAATATTATGTTTCTAGCATGTTATATGTTTAGCAACAGTTCTTCTAACAGATATAACATGCTACAAACCTAATAATCACAACAATAATGATCCAATCCTAGACTCTTAAGCATTTGCTTATTTAAATTCAAACAGATGTTTTTTTGGTCGGCCAGTGTATTTACCTGTTTAAGCATCCTGCCCATCCCAAGATGCCCAATAAATCACTCTTGCAAATAAATATATCTATATCCACTCTGTATAGTTATACGACAGTATACTGCAAGCCATTAAATGCATTTTCCTCCTAGATAAACAAGTTGACCTGAGCTCCGTCGACCTAAAGAAGTTGAAAGTGAAAGATCTGAAGAAAATTCTGGAAGAATGGGGCGAATCCTGCAAAGGATGCGCAGAGAAATCCGACTTCATTCGCAAGATCAATGAGCTAATGCCCAAGTATGCGCCCAACGCAGCCAAGGCACGGACAGATCTGTAAACTTGTAAACTTACGGGACCAAGGCTGCGGCCAAAGGCATTTAGGGTGGAAGATTTGCGCTGTGAAGCTGACTGACCGCCTAACAGTGGGGTTTGCATTGTGTCGTCACATTACCATGTTCTCCTGGGGTAAACGTCAAGAAACCGAGCGCACACACTTCCGTTAAAATACAACCTTTCATTTATGACTTGTAATGTGCAAGCTTGTAGTTCAAATAATATCCAACACAACCTATGTTTGCCTCCTGACGTTATGGGAAATATGTTTGACACGCTTTGCCAGGTTTGATTTACATTTTCTTTATTTTTTTTGAGGGTATAGGCTTTCTTTATTGATTCATTATATGAAATATAATGGAGGAAAGTCTCATCTTCAAAATATGAGGGTCAGTTTGAGTGTAAAATGTGTTTAATACAGTTATACTGTCTTTTTTCATTAAAAGAAGAAAACAAATTGGTCTTGTTCTTTATTATTATTATTTTTGTCTGTTTTGTTATATTGTTTTTATCATTATGTTTGCATTTAACATTATACCTTATAAATCATGGCCACTTTTTGTACAATTTCCTTCAGGGCATTTTCATTATTTTTGACTACATTATGTGACGGTATTGAATTGATATGGTTATATAATGCAATAGTCATTGCATGTAGTTGTATATCACTTTGCAGCTTTTGGTACATTAAATAAGTCCATGCACATTATTTGGATTGTCATATGACATGCATACCTTTTTCATTATTGTATCATGTGATGTATTGCTTATGTTTGGCTATTTTTGCAAAGACTGTGCATAGTAGCCTATGTTAATTTTATGTATGCATAGGGGACTAAATGTGCTCAAATGTGCAGTATATAACTGGCGAATATTTTATGAATGCACACGATTTTGATTTGATCATATTATTTCACATTTCAATAGACTGCATCACAATAATCCAGACGTGTTTTTCTCATCTTTTCTTGAATGAGAATACGTATTAGATTCTTACTAAAAGTATAAATACGTTTAGCTCTTAGTAAGAGCTAAACGTCTTAGAACTTTATTTTAAAGTTAATATTGATTTTCCATAATTCTAAAGCGTAACGCGAATGCGCACTGACGTCAGCTAGGCTCCTCCCACTCGCGGGACGCGCACATTCCTTTTGTCCAAGATGGCGGAGTAGATGCATCTGAGGGGACGCTAATGTTTGTCGTTTTATTTTTATCTGTGAAACTCAACATCCAGGCGAACGTTTTTCCTTGCAAAGTTTAGTTAAAGTCCTCCTCACGGATGTACAAAAACTCTTGGAGCCGTGAGATTTCACCTCGGAGCTGATTTTATATTTTTGCGGGGGGAGCATCACTGTAAAATGAAGCGGCAGGCCGAGCGCGACGCGAGTCCGTCCAGAACTCTCACCAAACGCGTCCGCGAGCGAGACCGAGAGCGCGAACCGAACCCGCCGCTCGCGTTGCTGCTCGCGGAGAGCCGAAACTATCATAAACGAAGCCGCAGCCGAGAGCGGGAAAAACCGCGGGTCCGTGAAGAGAGAGAGAGTCTGCATCACCGCCCGCATCACGAACTGGGTCTGTTGGGTCGAGCCCCCCTCCGAACCACCTCAGTCCTGCCTAAAGGTAAGACTGTGACACCAGCCACAGAAACAGTGGGTACACGACTAGAATACAAGACACTACTTATCAGCAACCTTGGATCTCAGCTTTCTGATGAACATGTGGAGGATGGACTGTTTCATGAGTTTAAAAAGTTTGGAGATATGAGCGTTAAGCTATCTCATACGCCTGAACTGGGTCGCGTCGCCTACGTCAACTTCAGACACACGGAAATTGCACGGGAAGCACGTCACGCCAAAACCAGGTTGGTGCTATATGATCGTCCACTCAAAGTTGAACCCATGTACATGCGGCGTCGCAGTGTCACTCCTCCAGATGTTAGTTATGTATCTCTGCACAGCGCTGCCTACACGTACAGACAGCGGTCCCTGTCGCCCGGCGCTGGGAGCACTAGCGCCCTTCGGGAAGTGAGACCCAGGCATTATGTTGATGGCATGGGACTCAGCCGGGACCGCGTTTTGGACTATTACAGCGCTTTGGAGGAGAGGAGCCGTGCTTATGCATATCAGCTTCCTGAGGACGACTTAAAACCAGAGGACGATCAGAGAGCCACGAGGAATTTGTTCATCGGAAACTTGGATCATAATATTTCTGAGGTGGAACTACGACAAGGATTTGAGAAGTATGGGATTATTGAAGAAGTCGTTATCAAGCGGCCCGCTCGCGGACAAGGCGGCGCGTATGCTTTTCTTAAATTCCAGAACTTGGATATGGCTCACCGGGCTAAGGTGGCCATGCAGGGTCGTATGATTAACGGCAACCCGATTAAAATCGGATACGGGAAAGCCAATCCGACGACTCGGCTCTGGGTGGGCGGACTTGCCCCGAATACGTCTCTCGCTGCTTTAGCACGTGAGTTTGACCGCTTTGGCAGTATTCGCACTATTGACTATGTGAAAGGAGATAATTTTGCTTACATTCATTATGAGAGCTTGGATGCAGCCCAGGCCGCTTGCGCGCAAATGCGTGGCTTTCCTCTGGGCGGTCCGAACCGTCGGCTACGTGTGGATTTTGCGAAGGCGGAGGAGACGAGGGCGTACCCTCAACAGTACCAGCCGCCTTTGCTCCCGCCTCCTCATTTTGATATTCTTGCTGCTGAGGGTTACGGGCGCCACCGCAGCCTAGAGAGAGAGCTCAGAGCGAGGGCCCGCTCACCATCACACCCTCTGTTCGCCGAGCGAGAAAGAGAGCGCCTTTTGGAGCGGGACTGGAGTCCGCCCAAGGGACTGGAGCGGCGGGCAAACCCGGAAGCGTTTGGGCGGGTCCGGCCGCGCAGTCGTAGCCGCAGCCGGGAGCGCTGGGTAAAAGAGCGGGACCTTGAACGGGGGCTGGGGAAAAACTGGGAGGAGCGGCGCAAGCGGAGGAGCCTGAGCCCCAACGACCGTCCCACCGAGGAGCGCGGACGATCAAAGCTCAGAGGAGGGGCGCCGGCCACCCCTGAAGACAGTCCGGACCGGGGCCGCGGGCGTCTACCCGACTCCACCTCAGAACCCCTCGATCACACCCCTGACATCAGCAGACACTCCAGCGACGAGCGTCCCGCGCAGGACGAGTCTTTGCATCTGAGGAAGGACGAGCGGGATCGCAACCACCGCAAAAGCGAGAGCGACCCGGACTCGCAGACGGACAAGTCCAAAACGGACTCCAAAAAGCCCAGCACGCTCTCCGAATACGCCCAGACGTTGAGCCGTGTGTGGCACGGTTCTCTCGTCCTTAAAAACAGCTGCTTCCCCACAAACATGCACATGCTCGAGGGAGGCGTGGGCTTTCTCCACGCCCTCATGAGAGACAACCAAGCGGGAGGTGCCAAAATCACGCAGCTTAAAATTGCCCAGCGGCTGAGGTTGGATCAGCCCAAACTGGACGAGGTGACGCGCCGCATCAAGCTAGGCAGTCCGGACAGCTACGCCGTGCTCCTCGCCGTCCAGGGGCCCATGGACCGGGACGCCCCTCCTCCAGAACCAGGCCTTCAACAGCGCCTTCTCCGCAACCTGGTGACGTACCTCAGGAACAAGCAGGCGGCAGGGGTCATCGGCTTGCCCCTCGGGGGCCCCAAAGAGCGGGAGACGGGGGGCATGCTGTACGCCTTCCCTCCGTGTGACTTCTCACAGCAGTATCTCCAGAGCGCTCTCAAAACTCTCGGCAAACTTGAGGAGGAGCACCTGGTGATCGTGGTGGTCAGAGACTCACCTTGACACTTCAATTCCAATGTTCCACACAGATTTTATGCCTTTTATGATTTTAGGATGGACCTTTATAGCTTAATACTTCCACACAGTCATCATTCCCTTCTTTAAATGTTTTGAAATCAAATAGCATCCCAGAGAAGTTACAAATGAGTTTTTTTTCTCAGCTGTGCTCAAAATATTCCATTGCATTCTACTTTAAAAAAATGTGTTTTATATATTTGCATGCACAAAGCAATTTGACTGAAGTTCTCATTCGGTGGTTTGCTATAATGGGTGTACTACATACTGGGCCTCATTTTTTAAAATTCAAACAGAATGAATGTGCGTAAATCGTTTTTAAAAATCATGTGTTGGTGAATTGTAAGCATTCAATTCACTCTTGACAGTTTACCTAAAAAAAATGTTTTTAGATTTCTGTTGAACGGAATTCAAGTACGTGGCTTTTTTACACATTCAGTAACAGGTTTCCTCTCACTGTCCGTTTCACAAAAATCCTAGATGTTTTTTTTTTTCTCCAGAAATAAAACGGTGCTTGACAAGGCGGTATGTATTCAGTTTAGATGAGCCGTTTGTCTCGTAACTGATGGCATCTACCTCTTTAACCATGTAACGCATCAGGTATGTTTGACAAAATGAAGCGAGTCTTTGAGCCCATTGCGTTTTAATTGTATGTTGTTATAAATATGCATCTGCAGCACTAACAGAAAGGTCATGTGACCATACTTATGTTACATACTGTAATGATCCAGACACACTAACCATTACGAACACTACGGTTTAAGCTCGTGTTTGTTTGTACGCAGTGCCCTCCGCTGAACGACTATAGCCGAGTCATTTGAACCAATTGGTAAAATTGAGTCAACACACACATTTAAAGCAAGTGCTATTCTGAGAGTTTTTAAACAAATCTCCTGTGATTTGAATTTCATACTGATGTGTAAACCTGAATCAAGTGTTATTCTTAGATTTTAGTTGATAATCATGGGGTTTGAAGGTCCACCTGCCAACACTACAACCATTTGCACTGAACGGTAATTTTCCATCGTTGATTTTTAATCGTGTTCTTTTGTTTTACACCTCTTTTAACACTCCTTTTTTTGTAATACTTTTATAGGAAGTATTTTTTTTCTGTCTGTATGCGAAAACTGTATGGCGTATAAAAAAAGTAAACATTTCATGTGCTTGTTTTTAAACTCGAACCTCCTGTCGTTATTTGCGAAACTGTGCCGTTTAATGTTTAGCGATATGTAATATAGTCTCCATAGTTACCTCTTCTCCATCAGTCCTGCCTACAAAAGTTGTGAAGGTTAAAGTGGTAACCAGGCAACCACATCCATCATTAAAAAAAAAAAAAATCCCAGAGTTCATTGAGGCTTGACAGTGAAGCAGCTTGTAGTGACCGCTAGGTGGCAGTGTGGTCAAAGAAAAGCAACATTAACTCAACATATGAAAAGGCAAGTTCCTGCTGTGCAAGTGGGAAGTTGCTTCAGGGGAAGCAGTGAGTGCACTGCATATTAAATGCTTGCTAAGACATTACTGCATTGAACAGCGTCTTCATTTAGTGTCACCGTATGCCAGTATGCAAATGAAGTAGTTTGCATACCATATTTATGCTGTTTAATATATAGATCTACATGGCGCTGGAAGATTAACCAGCCTTAATGTTTTCAGAAGCTTGTTAATTATTTATAATGTAGTGAGTGACTAGCACTTAATTAGCTCATTTCTCAATGCCAGAATGAGAGAATCTTAACCGATCAGTCCAGTCTGTCAAATCCTGACAGATCTCCCAACGCTGTCCCGCTGACCGACTGTCTGTACAGAAAGGCTTTAGAGTTACTTAATTGACTGAACCTCCTCTCTCAAGGTGACGGGTAATTTTAAATTGGCCATTTATACTGGGTTTTTGTGTGTTTGCAATTGTCAAGCTGCCAACAACTGGTGTAATTTGAGCAGGACACTGATGTCTGCTGTTGGAGAACTGTGATGTGAGTCAGTATGGGATGGCCTGAATCGCAGCTCTTATATTTGACTGTCATATTTTAGTTTTGTATTATTTATGGTCGGTTTGGTACAAGAAGAAGAAAAAAATATATATTAAAAATATTCTCTTGTACCAAAACGACATTTAAATAATATTTGTTGATAATTTAAGATTATTATTCACACATGAATTTCAAACACATTAGTCAGAACTACGACATCCTTTTTCCCCAATACGACATTAAACACCTTATCATGATTCCATTAAAACACTTTCATACAAAATCAGAATATGACAGTCAAATAAGAGAGCTGCATTTCAGGCCATCCCATATTGACTCAAAATATTTAATTTTGTTAAATATTATGACAATTATAACAAATATATGGCTAAATATGACAATTTAAAAGAATTGTATTCTATTTTAATGTTTTCAAATGTAATTTAATGTATTCCTGTGATCAAAGCTGTATTTTCAGCATCATTACTTCAGTCTTCAGTGTCACATGATCCTTCAGAAATCACTATAATATGATGATTTGATACTCAAGAAACATTTCTCATTATTATCAATGTTTATCAATTTGTTTCAGAATTCTTAGATAAAAAGAAAGTTCTATTTCATTTACCGGTATTTGAAATAGAATATTTTGTAACATTCTAAAATCAATTTAATGCATCCTTATTGCATTAAACCTTATTCATCCTGCTGAATAAAAGTATTGGTTTACTTTACCCCCCCCCATTTCTGAAGGATCATGTGACACTGAAGACTGCAGTAATGATGCTGCAAATTCAGCTTTGATTCAAAGCAGTTCAGCTTTTTTTTATTTTATCAAATACATGCAGCCTTTGTGAGCATAAGATACTTCTTTCAAAAACAAAAAAATCTTACAGATCCCAAACTTTTGAATGGGTTTGTGTATTTATATAATTTATACAATTCTTATAAATTTTATATATTATACACACACTATACATGCGCACACACACACACATATGTATGTGTTGTGTGTGTGTGTATATATATATATACACACACACACACACACACACACACACACAGTATATGTATATTTATAAGAATTCTCTTCTCATCAAGTCTGCATTTATTTGATCAAAAATACGTAAAAAACAGTAATATTGTGAAATATTACTATTTCTAATAATGGTTTTCTATTTTAATATAGTCACATGATCCTTCAGAAATCACTCTAATATGATGATTTATTATCAATGTTGGAAACAGTTGCTGCTTATAATATTTTTTGGAACCTGTGATACTTTTTTTTTCAGGAATCATTGATGAATAAAAAGTTAAAATGAACAGCATTTATTCAAAATATAAATCTTTATCAATCACCTTTTATCAATTTAACACATCCTTGCTTAAAAGTATTCTTTCAAAAAAAGAAAGAAAAAAAGACTGACCCCAAAATTTTTAACGATGGTGTATATTGTTACAAAAGATATCTATTTTATAAACATTTTATAGATAAAATACAAATATTTTGTATAAAATATGTAAATAATATATTTTTGTATATATTATTTACATATTTTATACAAAAATATTTGTATTTTATCTATAAAATATTTGTACCTAAATTTTCTTTAAACATCAGTGTTTCCCCTACCATTGTTTTGGGGGGGCGGCCCGCCCCCTCAAAACTGCCCCCCGCCCCCCCTGAATGAAAAATTCCCCAGAGAAAAAAAAAAAAAAAACTGGACGCAAGAGCTCCATGTAGTAACTTTAGCGGCTATGCTTTTCGCGATAGAGCAGTTTAGTACACTTGAAATCAAATCACGATAGACTAGTGTGTGAATATTAAACGGCTAAAATACTATTTAAATATGAATCACTGTGTGAATGAATGAACTGCAGAAGACGCGCAGTTTCATTTCCACACACACACACACACACACACACACACCACACACACACACACGCTCGAGCTGGTGCAGACGACGCGCAGTTTCATTTCACACACACATACACACACGCACGCGTGACGATCGACCTGTTGTTTTCATAGACAGTAAAAGGTTGTTTTTGCCTATATGAGGACACAAATGCATGAACTTCCTCTCCAGACTCTAGATCCGCTCTTAAAGTAACTCCGTGAGCATTTAACCGCTTCATTTGAGAAATCTATCGTCATGTCATAAACAGAAACTCAAAGGTCTTCACGCCACGGGAACCCGTCAAAATAAAAGTTCGGTTTAACTTGACAGAAATATATTACTGTTGTACAGTAGAATTTAGATGCATCTCAATGTAATAATAATACTAACACTAATACAAATAAATTATGATCTCAACTTTATTTTTAAAGGAATAATACATTTTTCTTCCATGTTTTAATTTTAACAGTAAAGCTCATTGTGCAGCACGTTGTTTGACAAAAAAAGTTTGTTCAATTTCATATGATTAAAAGTAATGTAATTAATGTTTTGTCTTCATTTGGTTACCAGAAAAAACAACAGAATTTGTGTGGGAAAAAAACATTTAATAGATTTAAAAAAAAAGATTGTATAAGTTTAATAATTGTTTATAATAAAAGTTTTATGATTTCAATTAATTAGACATGATTTTTGATTACATAAAAATGTACACCAAGTATCCGTAACACACCCGCTCCGCGACACTAGTTTCGGGGGATCGACCCCCCCCCCCCCCCTGAAAAAAATCCTAGGGGAAACACTGAACATGTTTGATATTATACAGTGGTGGTCAGAATTAATTGCACCCCTGGTAAAATATGATCAAAAATGGCTGTAAAAAATAAATCTGCATTGTTTATCCATTCAAAAAAATTGCACAAATCTAACCTTTCATTAAAGTAAAAGAATTGAAAGTGGAGGGAAAATCACATTATGAAATAAATGTTTTTCTCCAAAACACGTTGGGAACAATTATTTTCCCCCTTTTATTTAAATACTTTTCGCAACCAGAGTTCATTCCTCCATACAGAATCTCTCCAGATCCTGCAGATTCCCAGATCCATGTTGTGCTTCTCCTCTTCAGTTCAGCTCATCTTCTACAGGGTTCAGGTCAGGGACTGGCACGGTCATTGCAGATGCTTGGTTTGGTGCTCAGTGACACATTTTTGTTTTGATGTTTGTTTTTAGATCGCTGTCCTGTTGGAAGATCCGAACACGGCCCGTTACAAGATTTCTAGCAGAGGCCTTCAGGTTTTTCTTTTTTTATCTATTGGTATTCCATGATGCCATGTGTCTGAACAAGATGTCCAGAAGCTCTGGCAGAAAGTGAGTCCCACAGCATTAGAGATACAACAGAGTATTTCATTTTACACATGGGCTACTTTTTTATCCCTGTATGAACCAAACCCATATTAAGTGTTTAGTGCCAAAAAAGCTTCATCTGACCATAGAGCGGTCCCGTCTGAAGTCCCAGTCGTGTCAGTTTCTTTCAAATGTTCTATGGTCAGATGAAACAAACAAATAAATTGCTTATTGGCAGCAAACACTTAATATGGGTTTGGTTCGTACAGGGATAAAAAAAGTACCCTATGTGTAAAATATAATACCCTGCTGTGAATTGGGGATGTTAATGAAAGCTTTTTATGCATAATTGTTTTTTTTATCATCTAAATCAAACATGCAAAAGATGTCCTTAAACTTTTTTCAAAGCTCGTTTTTTTAGACAATTCAGTTGGATAGACTGAATTTTCAACACTTAACTATTTGTCAGATGCATTTCTTTCTTTTTTTTTACTTTTCAGACATTGATGGATCCTTTGAAGCAGCACTTGAAAGGATTTTTAAGAAAGCATCTTTGCATGGTGTGCTGAGCCAGCAGCCCGTCTGACCTGTATATGTCTGATCGCTTTAGTTTGCGCTATTGCACTTGAATACATTAACATCCACAATTCATCTCAACCCAGTAATATAATAACGCACCAGCGAGTTGTTTTGTGGATTAAAAAGGCCACATCTTGTTCTTTCAGGTACAGCACGGTTCGTTTGGCAGGAAAAACAACTCGAACCGAACAAAATAACCTTGCTCGAGTAACAACGCTACAGATTTTCAAATGTTCACATGAAACATGTACCGACTGCAACTGAAATCTCAAGACGCACAACAAGGTTATTTATTTACAAGCACGAGAATCCCTTTGCAGCTTGAGGTTGTTGTGCTAGCATGTTTTTGTACGCTGTTGGCTAATTCTTTTTTGTCGCTTCGAATCACAAGTTTCGTCCCCTGGGCGTAGACAGGGATTGGGTGTTTCGGGGGTTCGTCTGGTAGCAGTCCATCGACCCAGAGCACTTCACTGTAAGCTAGCCTCATGCTCTTATGGCGCAGGAAATGGAAGACACAAGTAATGAAATATTAATGCGGATTCATGAGAGGGTCCAATGAAATCCATTAAAGCGAGGAAAATCAATGAAACATGGCCCCACTGCTTCTCAGCTGGGCTGATGAGTTGACCGGATCTGGTGATGTAGTTTTCTTCGTCTTTATGGACCTTCGGTAAGAACACATATGAACAAGACCATACTAGAGTTCAGCCATTAGTGACACGTGGGGCCTTCAAACCATTACAGAGTGAATTACTGACCGCCCCCGTTTCCAGCGCGCTGGGTCCGGAAGTATTTTTTCCATTCATTTTTCCCTTAGGGATTATAAAATAGTCTTTGTTTAAGAGTTATGCGCCATGAACCAAGCCAATCAGCTACGAGGTAAATCACAACAGTACAAACAAAAAGACAGGTACAAGACTGTGTACTTAACCGCTGTAGTAAGGGAAAGAACTACAATCCCCATGAAGCATTGCGACTAGCATAATCAAATTAAAAATGGAGAAACATAGAACTACTCATTTGCAAATGTTGATTATATGTGGACAAATATATTTTTAAGTTTATAGCAAAATATGCATATATATTCAAACATTTCAGTATTTTTGATCGACTCGATTATATTATTCACAGTGCTTTATCAGAGTGGGCGGAGCTAACGAGATCTTTTGGTGTGTGTTGCTTGTTTTGACTCTGGTGGAATTTTCTGTACAACATTATGGGTAATGTAGTTTGTCATTAGGAACTATTAGGAAATAATGCAGGCTTTACCATTGATTAACAACCACATAGCTTGTTGTTTATAAGGTTTATATGTTGTCGTTCAAAATTATTTTCCTTATGGAGAAAATGAATGTTTTTACTTCCAAGACTCAATTGTTGCACTTTACTGCAGCTTAGGCGACGTCTACATTAATCTAGATCCATTTGAAAACGCCTTTTTCATTTTTAAAACACTCTCCGTCCACAGTAGCGTTTTCAAGCGGTTGATGTCCACACTGAAATGTCGGAAAATGCTCAAATCATCTTAATGTGTTTGCGTAAAAGCTCACTGAGATGATGGCGAGGGACCAGACATAATTGATTTTATTAGCAAAGTATCTCACCCCTCACTGGTACGTCCAGGTCGGACTCAATGGTCATTCCACGTTTGGTCTAAAACGCAATTGCTCTCATGTTTTGCCACTGGACAGCAATTGTGAGTACATTTTCTGTCATCTTTTCAGGAATGTAACATGAAGATTGTACAAAGTAACATTTATCATTAGCAACTAATGTGTTGTGAATAGCACATACCTTTATAAACACACATCTATCGGTACGATATGTGCCACATGACTTTACATGCGTTTCAAATACCTCCGTTTTCAAAGTCCACACTACACACGTGAAACTCGAAAAATTAGTATTTCGTGCAAAAGTTATAATTTTGATGATTATGGCTTATGAAAACCCCAAATTCAAAATCTCAGAAAAATTAGAATATTACATGAAATCAATTAAAAAAAAAGGATTCTAAATACCGAAATGTCGCCCTCTGAAAAAAAGGCCTAATCATGCATATGTATATAGTCATATATATACTAAATATATTAGCTTCATCTTTTAATTTGAATTACTGAAATACATGAACTGTTGCACGACATTCAAATTGTTCGAATTTCACCTTTAGCTCGAAAACGGCATTTTTAAAGGTATCCATCTTAGAGAGCTTTCGCAGAGTTTTCGCAGGACAAAAACACTGTCAGTTTGGGCGAAAGGCCAAACGTAGAGAAAAAGATGTGCTTTTTAAATGTATTTTAATGAAAAGCACTTAATTACCATTGTTTATTTCTATACCAAATGTCATACACTTGCAATGAAGCTAAAGACATAAACAACTACATCATTATGTTGATATCCTATATTTTTACTATAAAACTTACAACAAACATGTCTTCTAATATCCTCAGTTGTTGCGTATACCGAGCTGCATCGAACACATTTGTAAATTACTTTCCTTTAACCCATTGTGCGAGTTCACTTTAATACCGCGTGCTTTATATACATGTTGCTGCTGATTGGACTGCAGTTCTGACACAACCCACCAAACAAGAGAAAACGTATCTCAAACCCCGTTGCACGCCGTTTCCAGGAAACATGACGTTCAACCTGGAAACCGTAGCAAAACGTTGCGCACCGTTTTGAACTTGAACGTGCCCCAGGTTCTTCAAATCCTGTCCTAGAGGGCCGGTGTCCTGCAAATTTAAGCTCCAATCAAAAACTCACCTGCCATAGCTTTCTAGTAACCATGATGACACTGATTAGCTTGTTCAGATGTCTTTCATTATGATTGGAGCGAAACTGCAGGACCAGATTCGAGGAACCCTACTGTAGACGACGTAGCCTTAGACCTCTATAGAATTTGTCTTTTTTATATTTATAATAGAAAGAAATGTTTTGGCTTGATGTTGACTCCATATTATTCTCCCTCCCCAGATCTTCCAGAATCATTGAGATCCAAACATCTGATCCCAAATCAGCTGCCGTCCACCCTTTGATCCGTTCATGTGCTCCGAAGCGGGCATGAACATGGATTCCTAGTAAAGCTCGCAGGATACGGTGCAACCACACATCGCCAGCAGTCCCGCAGTCCCGAAAGGCCTGGCAGATGATGTCAGCTGAGCCTGGGCTTTGCATTCTGTCAGGCAGGGCATGTGGCGTTGTGGCTTTTGGCCGCCACATGTATCTGTGACATACCTACCATATAGCTTTAGGCATTGTTACACGACTACAAAGAAAGCTGCTCATCGCTGTCGGGAGCTTATGGCCCTGTCTCGCAAATCCGACTCCGTTGAGTCGGGGACAGGAGCAGGAATCTCCCAGAAACAATTGTCGACTGTTTTGTCCAGATAAGATTGCGGGTGTATTTTTAAACCATGAAGCAGCACAATAGACCAGGCAGTGCAACCCTGTGGAGACGTGACTACAGTGCTCTCTCAATGAGGATGGGTAAATCTCACTAAACACATCATGAACACACACTACCTATCAAAAGCAGAACATGTTCCTGGGTCAATATCCTTTGCAATCAGCCAATTAGATTTCAGGGATAGGTTTATAGTGTCAAGTTTAGGCTTAGGGGCTTCTACTCTATTCTTATTTGCCTATCATTTCCCTCTGATTTTAGGGGTAGGACTATGTTTTTAGACAGGAATTTTGTTCCAGGATCAACATAAGTTGTTGCTTTACGAACAAAATAAAGGCGCCTCTTTAAAAGTTTCGGTACGTAAGTTTAAAAAATTTAAAGAACTGTTTTCTATGTAATTTATTCCTGTGATCAAAGTGAATTTTCAGCATCATTACTGTGTCACATGATCCTTCAGAAATCCTTCAGGCTCTGTCCCAGAAGACACACTTCACGTGCACTTGCGATCTTGTGGGCTTAAGGAGTGTGTATACGCCATTTTCAATGTTCTGCTCCGTCTCTCACACAGCATTTTAAAAGGACCTGTCCCAAATGGCACACTTCATATGCACTTTCGGTCTTGTGAACTTGCAATTGCTGCCGTGTGCGCGTGTCCGTTAAGTCTATGAGACCGGAGGGTGTCCCATTCGTCATTTTAGGTTTCAGAAGGGTGTTCGCGTGTGCCCCCTTTGCGGTCGATCTTGGCCCAGTCCCAAATGGCACACTTCATGCGGACTTTCGGTCTCGTGGACTTAAACTGCGCGTGCTCGCCGAGTCTACGAGTCCGTAGGCCGTCCCATTTAGCATTTTAACGCTCTGAAGTGTGCTCAGCAGCGCCCCCTTTGTACCCTTGAAGCGGTCTTCCGCGAAGCCCGCATAGATGCAGGCTCCACACACTTTAATTACCCAGGAATCCTTGCGAATACTCGTAGGAAGACCGCGATTGTTATTTGGGAAAGATTTACTGCACGAGAAACATTTCTTATTATTATCAATGTTGAAAACCGTTGTGCTGCTTCAGATTTTTGTGGAAAGTTGTGGAAACCGACACATTTTTCTTTCAGGATTCTTTGATGAATAGAACGTTTAAAATAACAGCTTTTATTTGAAATTGAAACTTTAATAACAATGTAAAAGTGATTACTGTCACTTTTGATCAATTTAATGCATCCTTGCTAAATAAAGTACTGATTTCTTAAAATCTTATCGACCCCAAATTTTCGAATGGTATTAAGGCTATTTGTAGACGTAACTTTGTTGCACATTGTGTCATCATTTTCATGACAACGTCTCATTAATCTAATGGCTCCAGATGTGTGTTTTTTTTTTAATTATTATTATTATTATATTTCTCGGTGGTAATTATTTTTAGATCCTTATTGTAGTAATGCAGTTTATTTTTGAAAAAAAAATGCTTGTTTAGTAGATGTAATGCAAAGAATTGTATATTTAACCAAGCACAAATAAAATGTATCACTAAAAATAACATACTTCCACGCAATTAAAGTTTTAAATATTTTTAGATTTTATTTTTAATGCACAATATAAACAAAGAAAACCCAAGAAGCAATCCATTAGATTTGGAGATTTTTTTTAACACAAGTCTAACACTTTTTTAAGTTGCCTCAGGGGAAGTGCATGTATCCCATTTCTAATTAGAAGTAAATGTTAATAAAGAGCACGGTTTACAGCAGGGAGACTGTCCGAGGGGAGCTGTTTGAACTTATGATACAGCATTTTCCATTAACAAGCATAGGCAGTCTATAAAGCAGTTATTAACTGCAATTATGTAATGGCAAATCAATGAACTTAGTGCTTTCAATATTGTTTTCCCCCACTCTCTGCCATTGTACATCGATCTCTCCACATACAAATACATGATAATACGCAAATACTCTCCCAGTACAACGTTTGAAATAATTAAGATGTTTCAATGTTTTAGAAAAAAGTATTTTCTGCTCACCAAGGCTGCATTTGTTTGGTCAAAAAACACTAATATGTTGAAATATTATTTAAATTATTTACAATAATTATTATTTTTTTATTATTATTTATTTAAATTATTATTTAAAATAATTGTTTTTCATATGTTAAAATATGATTTATTCCTGTGATGCAAGGCTGAATTTTCAGCATTATTACTGCAGTCTTTAGTGTCACGTGATCCTTCAGAAATGATTCTAATATGCTGATTTCATGATCAATAAACTTTTATGATTATCAATGTTGAAAACAGTTGTGCTGCTTCATATTTTTGTGGAGACTGTGATAAACTACCAGTCAATTGTAATAGAAAAAAAAAAAATACTTTTCTTCAGCGAGGATGCATTAAATTGATCGAAAGTGACAGTCGAGACTTTTACATTGTTAAAAAAATATTTCAGTTTCAAATTCTATTCAGAACTTTCTATTCATAAAATAATCCTGTATACACAAAAATATGAAGCAGCACAACTGTTTTCAACATCAATAATCTTAATTTCTTCATCAAATCATCGTATTAGAATGAAAACTGGAATAAATGCGTCTTAAAATGTATTAAAATAGAAAACACTTAATAAATCACAATATTACCGTTTTTACTGTCATTTAGATCAAATGCAGCCTTGGTGAGCAGAAGAGACTTATTTCAAAAACAATTAAAAAATCTTAAAAAAAATTTCTTATTTAGTGTACAAAAAATAAATAGATTTAAACACTACCGAACTTCTGCTGATTGATTTGGATTTTACTTATAAAAATAAATTGAGATTTCCAAAAAACGAATACCTACCCATATATCACATAATGTAGATGAGCAGATGTGCTCCTGTTTCAGACCCTGTGATTGATCCCGTTTTCTGCTGGCCCTCCTGATCCTTCCTCTGGGACACGGAGAGAAACTTCAGAGGCCTTCGATCTGAGGTGAGGAGTTTACAGTATTGGATTGAGGATCACTATATTACGGAGAGGGTTTGGTGGTTGGGCACACAGTAATGTCATTCAGACTCTTCCTCTGAGCTGCTTTAGTTCTTCAGAAGGGTTGGGTTGATAACCGGGTCATTCAGTGGAGCCTTTCACAGTTTGTTTTGCATATAGTGAATGGGAAGGCAGTTTGTACATGACGTGTGTGTATAGCTTGATAAATCGTCTGTGTGCTCAGCGCACTGGTGAATGAGCGTGAGGGAGCGACCCCTGTGTTTAATCGCTTAACACGCAGACCTCTGTCTGTGCTGAAAACACTCATTGCCGCTGATTGTAGGATTGCAGTGTAAGTTTCAGATCTGCCAGTGTGACTCACTCTCATAGACGCGTAATTACAGGGAATGAGAAGGAACCCACGCGCCTTTGTGACGTCTCGTGGATCCAAATAATAGTTAGGAAGGGGGGAAATGAAAACTCAGTTGAAACTGCAGTCACTTTAACATCTTAACACATGTTCAGTATTCCCTGTCGAAACGGGAAGTACGAGCTAAACATATTTGAAGAGCTCATCATTTTTTTATAGCCTTAATTTGCAGCAGGTGGTATTAAAGTGCTTCTATTATGCTGTTTTAAAGGCTCTTTATTTTGTTTTAAAGGTCTACAATAGGTTTACATGGATCCAAGGTCATAAAACACTTGCATTTGCAGCATCACCTCATTTCTCACTGAGTCTGAAATTGTTCAATAGAGGATTGAGTCTCTTTTCCAAGAGCCTAGATCTGCTATGATTGGTCAGATGACCCAGTGTAGTGTGATTGGTCTACTCTGCTCTGATTGGTCAGATAACCCAGTGTATTGTGATTGGTCTACTCTGCTCTGATTGGTCAGATAACCCAGTGTATTGTGATTGGTCTACTCTACTCTGCTCTGACGCATGATGAATTTTCTCGATTACGTCTTTCCTCAGTAAGCTTACTTTCTTTGAACCCCATTGAGATACTATTATAGTTTTTACTTTTTAAAACTACAATAGTATCATTACTATAGTTTTTAAGAATTTTATGTAAAATAAGTGTAAAAATAATAAAATATTTGAATAAGTTTAAGTTTTTTAGATTTTATTTCAGTGAAAGTTTGTTAATGATTTAAGTATAATAACCCTGTTTGTAAAAGCACTTAATAATCACATTTACAGTGATGCTCTTACAATGGAATTCTTGTGTAAGGCTAAAGTAATAAACCTTGTCTGTGCAAAATTACAGCTATTTTCCATCTTTATAATGGTTGGAAAGCTTTAAAATATTAAAAACATTATAATGCATAAACTGTTCCATATTGGTTTCATCTTGCATTGCCTGAATACAGAAATTAGACATTTGCCTTTAAAATATAAGATTTTAAACTTGGTAGACATTACCTTGGTTATCGACACCATTAGATCAGACTTGCATATACGCTACAACTTGGCAACTAAGGCCAAATCCAGGGCAATATGTATAGAGGACATCAATACAACTTATGCATCTCAAGAATATTTTCACGTTACGATGGGAGATTTGGCCTGTTAATAGAAAATGGTGAAGTTGCTGTTTTCAGTTTCATAATATTTTACAGGCTTTCACATTGCCTCTAGGGAAGGTCACAGTGGCCCTAAATCATTCTAGATAGCTTAAGGCTAAAAATACACTCTAGTTTCTTTTTAATAGGCTGAGCCGGATTTCAGTTTCCTGTGAATTCCATTCCCAATTTTTATGTTTTTCCCCCCCCAATACATGGCAGAGAGCATGTGCTTTCATTCGCATGCCAAACCCACTGGTGTTAGTTCCCAGCACAGCCAAATGGCCATCACCACATAATTACTGGCTTCCGTTTCAAACTGCTTTGTCTCCAGATTGTCTTTAATTGTTGGTAAATTGCAAGTATTATTCCACTCACTGGCTGTAGGAGGTTATTGTTGCATAATTACTCTTGTAAAGTGTGCGTCTCAGAACGTGGACATCATTCGAGGACACCAAACCTGGTGTGTTTTTTTCTTGCGCGAGATGTCATGGATTGCCGTGTGTGGGCATCAGCGAGTTCCTTTGTGAGAGATGTAGACTGTGTTTAGGCTGTCATTACACACACCCCCACCCGTTCGGGACAGAAAACCCCGCCTGTAAGAATTTGTTTGTGTTTGAGCAGCTGCTGTGAGGTGTAAGCTTTATTCATAGACTGCTTTCATCTCTGGCGTCGTTGCATTCATTGGCGTTGATGGCAAACCGCCATGGGCGGCACTCTCAGCCCAGGTTGCACTGGGATAGTAAGATAGAGGGGTGGCTGATGTGTCAGCATGTTATTATAGCTGAGTTTGTTTATTATACAGATGAATTTCGGCAATCTCTGTTGAGATTCAGCTGTACTACTCTCAAGGGGCTCTTCCTCAGAAATGAAAATACACCGTCTGCACTGAGTGACACAATAGAGACTTGTTCAAACAAAGTGGGATGTCTTATTTTAGACTGCTTATTTTAACGGCCCACTGTGCAATGGCTTTTTAATTAGCTTTTGAGAGGATGCTAACCTTGTAAAAACGTAACATCAATGTTGACAGACCAGGCAACATCTTCTAATGGCAGTGTGTTGGCATTAATATACTGCATAATGCAGTGTTTCTCAACTGGTAGTCGCAGGAGTGTAAGGTCAAAGAAACTACATCAACAACAAAAAAAACGTAATTCTAAATGTTTTGCTGATACAAGACTTTTATTTTGAAAGACTTACTGTTCACACTTATGTCAGATAGCCTAAGTACCTGAGAAATACCCATTGTCCTGATTCAGTAGTTGCTGTCAGGCTATATGTCAGTGTCATTAATGTAACGTTATTTTCGTAGCTTGTTACGAAATAAAAAGTCTCTCACCTCAGAAAAACAAACTTTCCTGACCGGTTAGCGTTATACTGCGCTAGTAGCCCGCACTCTTCAATTGCACGTGCAATTGCGGCGGCGCAAGCTGTATATCGCCTCACTATATAAAACTACGAGCGTGCACGTTACGTTGTCAATTAGTAAGTCACAAAATAAAAGTAAAATACCAATAAATCATGTTACTGGTACATCATGTGTTTGCTGAAAAGGTGCATGTGTTTGCATGCTGGAATGATGTTCATTCTATTCATCAGGAGCAGTTGTCTGTGTTTCCCAAACGATCATTGGCAAACAGCAAGTTGTGTGGTTGGAACGACAGATCTCGACCTGTGGTTAGAAGTATAGTTTCTTTTTTGCATGACATGTGGACTCAATAAATCCTTATCTTGAGTAAAATAAGCAAGCTCACATTCAGTACAATCTATATTTTATTTTGAATATATACAAATGTAATTTACGTCTCTTAGCTTGCCAAGAGACAAAGTGCCATTTTCACAGAGCGAGCATGTGCATACGTGTTCTAGTATATAAGAACGATTGTTGCGTCCCTTTTGAGCTAAGAGGTCCCGGGTTTAGATCCCGGACGAGCCCCCGTTTCTTACGCCCCATGTCTCAAATGGGCCACAATAAAAATTGGAACACACAAGAAAGCCGAACTTTAAAACAAACATTTTTTTAACAATAGTAAAACTATACAAAAGATGTGTAATGTAGCAGTCAGGCATCAGTAGTGTAATGCTAAATGAATGCATGGGAATGTACAATACAATTTTGGGACTAGCTAGTTGATTTCTTCAGTAGCAGCGAGTTACGTCGTCGGGAAACGCACTCCTGAATTCGAACTTTGTAAGAAAGGGGCGGGGTTTAAGGGGGTAAAATGATTGGAGAAGTCCATTATACATCACCAGAAAAGTGTGTCGTTTAACTGGAAGATCTAAATTATGAGATTTTGATTGAATTGCAAGGTCAAAAAAGTAAATAAATTAAACGCATGCATGTATGAATCATTCACAAAAAGATATATAACATGCATTTAGAAAATCTATTTCATGCCAATTTTAAACTGAAAATATAGTTTTAATACTAAGCAATTACAATCCCCTGGTTTCACAGACAAGGTTTAACCCATTTTAACTGAAAGCAACTTGGACTGATATATATTCAAATAGTGCCATTGTTTTGTCTCAAAATGCACAACAGTAATGTTTTTTTTTATAAAAGCTACTCAAGGCCTAATTCTGTCTTAATCTATGCCACATATGTGAAACCAGGCCTATATGTCTAAAAATGTTATAGTTTCTGATTCAATTATGTGATTACCAAACCAACCAGCATCTCAAAACTTTGCTTTTAAGCAAAAAAAAGTGCTTAAAAGCACTTGTTCTTGTAGTATATTACTGTTGCTGCTGGTTCATGCAAACAGCATGGCACTGGAGGTTATCCAGTACACTGATTTTACCATAGTTAAAGGTAAAACACCCTTACCCATGATAAAATCACTGCAATATAATGGCCTTGAGTGGATTATTGCTTTAATAAAACACACATTGTACCTTAGGGCTTAGTTTTAATTGCTTGTTTATTTTGAGATCTTAAGTTTAAACTCGTTTCAGGTCTAAAGTTCCAAATTACAAAAAATAATTATAATAAATAAATATAAAAAAATGCATTGTTAGTCACTGTGACTATCCCAGCATGCACACACTTAGCTATTAATGATAACGTTGATCCATTTTACGCAGCTGAAAAAGAACAAAAGAGACTGGATTACGTTAATACAGTATTGTTTTTATTCATTTTTATGGCATTGATGAATAAAACTAAAACAAGAGTTGCATTTATGCCAAGGCTGACAAACAAAACCTCGTGTGAATCCAAAAACCAGACTTTGGATAATTCAAGCATCTGCACAGTTTTCAAACCTTGTCCGGCTATCGTGGAATTATCACGGTGAAGAGTGACAGTGCGTTTCAAAGCCACACGGTGTCATTTCGTAGAGTGTGTAAGAGAGGGTGGTTATGTGTTAGGCTTTGGAATGGGAAATATGAATATAATATAACATATATTTATATATTTATGTATATATATTATACATAGCATGGTTCATAAATTTGAGAGCATCGTTGTCCTTGAATTCCGTCTTTGCCAATAGCCCTTTCCCACTGGTGGTTTATTTAGGGCCATCTATGAAGCATGACACAGGATACCTCACTGAACCGCCCCCGAGATGTTTTGCATAGACGCCAAGTTAAATTCATGCAAATGAGTATGGGACAGACGTTTGAAAAGATCTAAACAAAACTAAAAAACGTTACGATAAAGAAAAAAATGACAAACACGAGTCAAGGTTATACTACATCTACCACATGAATGAATTGTGTGAGTGGTCACATTCAATTTTTTAGGACTCTAGTTTTAGAAAAATAAGTGTGATTATTTCTATATTTAAAAAAAAAAGAAGAAAAAAAAAGTCAGTCCACGTAATATACTCTGTGATTGAGCATAATGATTACTGTAGCTACACTTGAAGCATGGTTATGTGTAGATCTGCTATACGTGTATATTTTAGTACTTTTAGACGAATATTGCTCTTCTGCAGCACTGCCTATTTTTAACGCCATCAACAAAGAGACCTACGCGTTAGCTATCTTTGCTAGTGTGTATGTGTGAGGGGTCAAGTCAACATGCAGCATTAGGTTCCGACAAGGGCAGTCACCATGCATAGTAGTCATTTTATGCCATTAGAAATGGTGAAAGAACCCCCTGACACAATAATGTTCATACTCAGCCATGGCTCGCCAAGTTTTGATATGAATTTGTTAGCTGTTTAGTATTTGGATATTTATACCAGAATTCACCGTGGCACCATTCACTTCCCATACAAAGTAAAGAAACCCACTACCTAAACTAATGTCTTGTTCGAGGTTACTCGGACATGTGTCTTTTTCAGGACGTATGTAACCATGATCGAGTGGAAGAAATTTCTGCAGCCGTTACAGAAAACAAACATTGACTGTAAAAGAAACACTCCGCACAATAAATAAAATAAATAACATTTCAAAACGAATGTGAACAAAACGTAAAAATGTAACACAAAAGCAAGGTTTAGATCTGTTGTCATTTTAAAAACATTTCTTTTTTTCATATTTTTGTTTTAATACATCATTTAAAGATTTCTAAAAAAATCAGGAAGTTGTATACAGAAGCATTCACAGACATCATTGTATAAAAGCTGATACATAAGAGATTAGCATCAGTCAACAGTGTTCTACGTTATAAATTCTTTGCGGGAATATTTCATTGTTATCAATAAATATGAGTAGACAATAAACGCGTGTAAAGATTTCGGGAAAATAGGAGATTAGGAATAGTCTATGGCTTTAACGGCTACCTCAGCCAAAAACATCAACGAACAAAAAAAAAAAAAAAAAAAAACGTTAATTTATGCCATTATTTTCCTACCGTTTTTCAGGACAAGCTACTAAACCAAAAAGAAAACAAATTGGTACCGTCTGTTTCTACACAGCTACATCAGGCTAGAAGAGAATAACCCTCAAAGTATTCCTCTCCGATTTGTTGTCTCGGAAACAAAGGAGGTACTGACTAGTTCCTCTCAGCGAACTTCAGTAGGGTGCAAACTTCTGTCGCTCTGGTTTCTTGATGCCGTTGGCGGAGGAGATCTTGGCGGTGTAGGAAGCCAAGGTGCCGTGGGCAGGGGCAGCGGCAGCGGCAGCGGCGGCGGCAGCAGCTTGGGCAGCAGGGGCCGAGAGTGCCAGGAAGGGGACGGATTTGATTCCCAGGAGGCTGGAGAGGGGGAGGGTATAGGGGGCGCCCAACATTGGAGCGTGGGGCAGGCCGCCCATCGCTGCCAGGGCTGCGGCAGAGGACGATGCAGGGGGAGCAGTCTGGGTGAAGCTCATGTTGAGGTCTACAGGGGTCGACATGGAGGAGGACTGGGCAGTGGATTTGGCGGTCTCTAAACTGTACGAGGGAGGGAAGGAAGGAGGTGGAGGAGAGGAGGGTGGAGGGACAAGGGAGGGGGGAGCCGGATGGAGAAGGGTTAGAAGGTTAAATAAAAGACATGTTAAACAAAAATTGAGAGAGATAAAAAAAAGAATCAAAAAACAGAAACAAAAAAATCATAAGAGAGGTGTGTTTTGCTGGTGGTTGCAACAGATTATTTGAGGGGGGACCTTGGCACTCATGGGAAAGGAGCTGTTTAATTCAGGGTGATGGCTTGGGTAGGGGCTTTGGGAAAAGAAACAAAATGATTTCAATTTTTAGTAGCATTTCCTTTATCTTTAATCAAAAAGATGCATTTGTCAACATGGTACTCATTGCAAATGCATGTAATCAAACGTGCTCTGCCATTAATGTATTTCGAGGGCGTAGAACTGATTTCTCATTATCACGTAGGGGGTGTGTTCAATATGCAGAACGCTCTGATGCAATGCATTGAAACGAGACGTCGGTCTCATAGGAAGTATTCTTAGAGAGTGACACTGATTGGGGGTGACGTCTCCAGACTTCTTCTAGGACATGAATAATCATGTTTGATTTTTAATGGCTTGGAGCTGACTAGGTAAGGAAATATTCTGACGCTAGAGTGCCTTGGGTTGCTCCGAGATCGCCGTTTGTTGCCGTCACTTGGCAAAAACCAAACTGATAGGAATTCAACTGATGAGAAACCAGTAAAATCAATAATATTAAGACAGAAGCAAAACAACAAAAGCTTTCATAAAATATCTTGAAATTAACATAGTAATTTTTCCATGCAGGAAACCCGAGTAACATATTTCAAATAAAATAATAAGGGGCTTCTCAGAGTGAGTTTGACATTCTGCACCAGTCTGCTTGTTGAACACACCTGAGACAAGCATAAATATTTCATTCAAGACCCAATTATTGCTCTCTTGTCGACTTGCTGAGTCATAATATGCTAGAAGAATTAATATATAACTTTGTACATGACACTGCATCTGTTAAAAATCTTAATTTATTTGCTAGCCAATACAGAAAAATGCAATAACTGATTATTAAAGAAGCCACTAATTTGGAGTGTGGTCTTATTCTGTTTCTTTATTAGTATTAATAAATGCATATGCTCCGGTGAACAGAATAACTGATTTTAACTCTTTACTAACATGAACTATAAACATGTTCTTGTGGTTTGAATTGTTTATGTGTGTTTTGCAAATTCTACCTTAGGTTAATTGAAGTAATTGAACTAAAGTTATAAGAGAAGTCTTTGCCGAAGAACTGAGCTATCAGGAATTTACTGCTTTCTTGTCTGACACAACATTTGATCAAATTGCAACCGCATAGATCACGTGGGAGAAAAATATAGTCTGTCTATGAGGCGGCCAAAATGCTCTGCCTGTAAGCTTCAACAAGATTCTGGCTTGAAACTTGGCCAATTAATCCCTCAGCCTGGCTTCTTTCCGCCACATCTTCTTGCTTTTTAGTTGTGCAATGCCTTTGCTCAAGAGTGCTTCTTTTTTGCCAGCAACTATGGACTGGAAAGACCCCTGATTGAATATTCCCAGAGGTTTTGTCAGGGTCTCCTACTTCAGGGTCCTCTAGAGCATTATGGTGTAAAATATGCCACATAAACAAATGGAGTGGTCAAGTACAAACACCCTGAATCTGTTAGTTGGATGGGATGGCTTCCAGTGCTTACCAGGATGTGATTAGATACTGAGCCAAGTTGATGCTGATTGGGGAGCCTGTGATGGTGACGTGTCGGTCACTAGTGCTGTCCAGTTGACTGCCAATTTTGATCTGAGCCCCCGACACCTGGCGGATCTCGTTGATTTTGGTACCCTGCCTGCCGATTATTGAACCAATCAACTGAAAGGAAAGTACAAGACCAATCAGATCAATAATGGATTTAAACAGCTATTATATGACACTATTTGCTTCCAAGACAAGGGTGTCCAGTCCTGCTTCTTGTGGGCCAAAGTCCTGCAGAGTTTATCTCCAACACACCTGCCTGGAGGTTTCTCGAAATCTCGATTAGCTGGATCAAGTGTGCTTAATTCAGGTTGGAGCTTAACTCTGCAGGACAGTGGCCCTCTGGGAGTAGGATTGGATACCATAGCTCATGGTACAAAATTGCAACATGATCGGTTTAAAGAAAGCCAATTTTATGTTTCTCGAATTTTACATCTGGATAATTTTCGTCGCTTGGTCAACAGCAATCCTGAAATTCATAGCATGACATACAGCTCAACCGCCCAAGTGTGGTTAAGTAACTATTGATTTCAGGGACAGTGTTTGCACCCTCATGCCCATATCTAATGTGTTCCTTGACAAACACTTAAATCTCTCTTTGTGTGCATGTCATCATGGTTGGCTCTGAAATGCCAGTTTCTGTGCTTGTTCATCTGGAGCTAAGATGATAAGACTGTGTCTGTGCATGGCATTGTCTCTGTAACAAGCATCTACTAATAGTTCTGTGGATCTAGGCGTCCAGTTTAAACCAACAACAGGTGGTGCTGAACTAATCCTACTGTGACAGCATCAAGTTTTTAAAAAAATTGTGGACGTGCAACTCCTTAAAAACTCATTGTATGAATCCAGATGATGTATACAGTTGTTCCTGTACATTCTGTGGAAGGTGTCCAGAGCTTGAAAGAAAAGGACCAAGGGGGTTGGGCGACCCTAGGGCTTGGTGTCAAGCCTGAACAATGATAAAGTGAAGTGACCCCGTCTGGGATGAGTTAACAGTTTATCATTCAAATGACTGACAGCTTGTCTTTTGTCCACCCTGCAACCCAGCCCCCAACCCTCACTTTGAGTGTGAGTTGGATTATGTGGGCAAGAATTGCTCCACAAAGCATTCCTTTCCTCACGAGTCATATGGACGTCAAAGCTCCTGATTCGTCACACCGCTCTCCCTGGTGCCCAGGGGCTATTAATGGCTCAGCTGATTGTGGCTAAGTGCTTGCAGTCGACCGCCAGGTCTCGCTGCTGCCCTGACATAGAGGATTCCAGCATGTCCTTTGCACTGCACCACATTTTTGCCCACTGACATCCTTCATTTTTAGAAATCTATGAATTATATATCCTCAAGCAATAGGATAATGAAGCAAAGTACAGTCACCCACACATCCTCCTCCAACCTTCAAGTTTACCAAAGAAAAAAGTTCAGTTTGTTTTGATTTCTTTGTATCCACTGAAATCAAGGTGCAATCTATGGCTCAAATCTGTCTAAAGCAAGAGACAGGTATATATAACCTAGCCAAGCTGGAGACAGGCCTATTTTAGGTGAATCTACTTCTTAGGTCTTAGTTTTAAAAGTCTGAGGAGCGAGGACACATCTCCTGCCAGCAAAAACTGGTGTCACTGATGGGCTTGTCCACCTCTCACAGGCCAATCTTTAAACAGGTAGAGTTCTGACCCAGCTTCATCCGCTTTCCCTGCTGTGCTCTCGAGCACTGATCCGATCCCAATCTAATTGTAGCATGTTTCGGGAGATTTAGGGGGGATGGTTCACCATGGAGAAACTGCTCCTCTATAGAGAGAAACCTGATTGCGAATGATAAACAACTTAGCCTGCCAGCCGTTTGATGTCTGTTTGATGTCGCCTTGCCTTGGAATTGCATCGCTGTGAGGGAATTTCAATAATACATGCTTTCCATCACCCTGCTTTATGCAGGAATATGAATATACAAGCATGCTAAATTAGCCCTTGATTGGAGAAATGGTTGAAGTTGCTTTGAAGTTTATCATGTGAGATGAGGTTAAGAACCATTCAGTAAGTCAAGTTTTATTTGAAACTAGTGTCAATTTGACAAGAGCTGACTCTTTTACTGTTCATGTGCGTCAAGGTAGTCAATGACTTCACTTGTACGGAATCACTCTAGATAATGCATTCTCTTAATTTGACTGCTATTACAGCTGTACAAGACATCAAAAATGCTGATACACTCCGTAAGCGTAAAAACTCAAACCCGTTTAGTACAAGTCGGCAGGTAAAACTAAAATAAATGATGAGGATTTATAAATATTTACATGAGGCTTTTATGTGTTGCAAATGTACCAAATTTCACTCACTTGCTGTTCTTATTGAAATTAATATATATATATATATATATATATATATATATATTATTTCATATATTTTTATATTATAATTTTGCCATGTCAAAAGGATATAAATGTATACATGTAAAATTATCTAAAACCATCCCATTTTGACATTAATTTACAGTACAAGAAGTATATCTTACTGTTTTCATTCTATGTGTAGGTTAATTCTATTGATACTACATTTACTGAGACAAATAGCACAGTATAAGGAGTAGTTCACATCGGGCACATACTTATGTTAAAAAAAAAGTTTAACAAAGTACAACAGCATGGAACAACACAGTTTTACTTTAAAAAAAACATGTTTTGAGACCAGTTTTTAACTTGCGTGAGACAGATCAGATCATGGGAAAAAGTCAAAGAATAGAGTCGGGCATGAAGCCTTAAAATAACAACACAATGGGAGTTGAAAATATGTATTGAGTACTGAGTCCACAGCTGGGCCCTTCGCCAGTCGATTAATCCTGTGATCTCAGGGAGACGTGGAGGCGGGAGGGAGCCCTGGTCAGCAGCATGAAGGGAACGTCCCGTTTGCCCCCGGGGTGCAACCTAGAGCTCTGACAAAAGGCTCTGGCTTTATTTACCGTCTCTGTTTTGACAGCAGAGGAGTGCTAAGCATGTCAGACGCCATGACAGGATTGAACTGGGTCTTGTGAAGCTCTTCTGGCAGAGCAGGGGGTGGACAGATTGAAATAAAAAGTTTGGGGATTTCTGCATGGCCAAAGTGTGCCATGAGAGGTGCTATCAAGAATATCAAGAACATGACTTTTCTCATTTCTAAAACGCATATCTAACCATTCTCGAAGACTTAATTATGTTTATGTCTTACATGAAGACTTTATTAAGCATTATTACAAAAGAAAAAGTGTTTCTTTACTGAAATATCAATGAGTATCTTGAGTTTTACTTACGTCATTTGGAATGAGAAGTTCTTGTGATGCTGTCTGGGAACTGGAGTCAATGCCTGCAGGAAGAAAAACAGGTACCACGTTAACAAACCGTAGGATAATTCACGGTAGTTTGTTTGCTTTCTTCTTTCCCTTTTTTCAATGGCCTCAACGTAGGCCTATCTCTGACCCAAAATTATCTTCTGTAGATCTGCATTGGGCCACAAATTCTTGGGAGAGATTTAACTTATTGAACCCAGAATATTCTTTTAAGCGATCTCCTATCTGTTAGCTGGATGCTATCACCTAATCGCTAACAACGTGCACAGACCTAGCCTGTATCTCTCTCCCTTTACTTTCTGTCTCAGCAGGAGGCCCAGGCCCAGCAGTGCCTCCCAGCCCAACAGGGGCCTATTTAATAGACTGAAACATTGCCTTGACTGATGAGCTTTTTACCTCCGACATAATCGAATTCCCCAGCCATATCATGATAGGATGTGCTCTTGTAATTTTAGCGGCGGGGGCAACTATTACATTTGTTTCGACCCTTCAATTCTTCGAAAGGGCTTTTTGATTCTCACATTTGCACCGAAAGTGCTTATTTACCATTATGTTCAACAGTCTGTTGGCTTTAAGAGATCCTACACAACAAACCTTTCACAAATGTTGGGAATCTCCGGGCAGCTTGAAAGACATCACTGAAAAACTTGGGGTGGCTGTATAATTGGATGTCTGGTTGTGAGCAAGAAAAAAAGAAAGGAAACAAGAAAAGGAGAGCTTTAGCTGGACATTTATCACAGCTCTGAGAAGCCCCAGGAGCTGACTGTGGAGCCTTGTAAAGTTTGGCCCCGTTTTTGCAGCTGTAATCTGCATGTGCCATATGCTCCATGGAGCTCAGGTGTATTACCTTGAACATGGGTGGCCTATGGGTCTTTGGGAGGTTTGTTTGAATCTACTAGCTTGAGTTTTCTGGTGGAATTGAGTCCCATCCACAATCGCTGTACACAGAGATTTAGCACTGCTAAAGCAGACTTGTGCTTCTGGGTAAATGTAGGGTGTTTTCACACTTAAGTTCTCTTTAGAACTTAAGAACTTTAGAACTTTAAGAAGTTTAAACCACTTCAGTATACTACAAACTTAACTGAGTGATGCAAAAAAACCTACTTCTCTTTTCATTCACACTGTTCTTGGCCTTGAAACAGAGTCAGATCACTTTTGATCTTTTTCAAAGAATTAATTCTGATCAGTGAGCAAATTACTAATTCATGGAACCTTGAAAAAGGGAAGTCCTGCATGTGTAAGGTGGCGACAAGTCTAAGCCACTGACAAGTCTAACCCATAATAACCCATCCCAACCCATATATTCCTCTTCAAAGAGACTTGGATTGGCAAAACATACCGGACAGAACTTGGGTGGCCGTGGGCTGAGCCATGGGGGCAAGACCCTGCTGCATGGACAACTGGTGCAACTTGGCCAACTGAGATAAAAGAAAAACAGAAGTGAAATGTCACTTCATTCTTATGAAAAGGTTGTATTACTCTTATCAGAAGACACAGCTGAGTATTGAATCATTTAATTAATTCACAAGTGTAAAACAGGCTCATTTACTTCACAAAAGGACACTCAACTAATGAAAGTTATGCAGTATGAGGATGGTTCTCAGAAATTCTCTCTAAAGCTTCTTACCTCTGAGTGTGGAATGCCATATTGGTTTTGTACAGTGTAAGCCTGAAAAAGAAATAGTGGAGAGTGTTAAAATGGAGAACATCTTATTCAACCATTCTCTTTTAAAGCTCCTCATAATTATTTTAAACAACTATAATACTAGAAACAGGGTGATTATGTTGCAGTGCTTTGTACTTTTTTTAAGCATTTCTTTTTCTGAATTTCTTAAAAAGTCTCTGTGAACCGGAAGTTGCAACCGACTTAACTTCAGTGTTGTGACGCATTTCCAAGTGAAACAGAATATTGAATATTGGGTAGGGTTTTAATTTTAGCGCACCTCCTCTCCATCCCTCGCTCCCAGCAGACTGGTGGAATAAGGTGGTTGCTAGGCCATTGCTAGGGTGTTATGGGTGGTTGCTAGGGCATTTTGGCTGGTTGCTAGGGCGTTTCTAAGCAGTTGCTAGGGTTTTCAGAGCGGTTGCTAAGGTATTTTTGGTGGTTGCTATGGGGTTACTAGGTGGTTGGTAGTGGGCACAGATGGTTACTATTGAGTTTTTATAGAGTCCTTAAAATATTTAGTAATGAGTGACTTTAGTACTTTAGATGGTTAAGGATATTCAACCCAAGCCTTCAAACTGACATCGTCAGAGAAGGAACGCCATTCCAGAACGGAAGCAGATTTTCAGGTTTTGATTAAAGATTACCGCGACAAGCAAGACTAGTAATGTGCCCTAACAAAGTAAATAGGGTCAGTTTGGATTTAATGACGACTTTAAAGTATAAAAATGATTTTTTATTATTATTAATAGGGTTGTTTTTTGCTCTCTGTCTTTAAACTCAACATTACAACATAATTTACTAAAATATAAAACATTTTACCCAACATTGTTTTCATTCACAGAATATACCGTTTTCTAACTCGGAAATGACAAAAATTAAATAATAGATGGGTTACACATGCCATTTCATGTTGACATTGACTTCAATTTGTAATTGAAATATTATTATTGGCTAACTACTTAACATGTATATAGTTTTCATACTGTTGTTCATCAAGGCGGGATGAGTTACTAAATTATGATTTTTTTTTTTCTAAATTGAGCGTTGAGATATATGCACATTCCAGCCTGAAGTTGTAAGCTTGTCTTTTTTCGTTTTCGGGCACTTGTCATCTGGTCAGGACAGAACTAGGGGGTCTCTGCCCCCTCCACACTCACTCTCATAGTTCAAAAACTGTCGAACGGGGACAGATGTGACAGTAGAAGATCTCTGAATCAAGGCTTCTGCATCAAAGAGAATAAGAAGCCAAATAGCCAGATGCAAACGCTACAGAGAACGCTTCGTGCTAGTCCCAGAGGTTCTCTTGCATAAGCCTGTTTAAAAGTTTAAACACGTGGAAGAGAGATGGAGAGAAAGAAACCGAGGGAGGATAAAATGGAAAATAAAAAGATCAGTGATGCAGAAATGGCAGTCCATGTTGAAGAGCAACCCTAGTTTGTGTCTCTGGCAGCCATATTAAGAAAATGACTGGTTACAGTTCTCAAGGAAAACGTTGTTTAGGGGCAAAACATGATCTTTCTTTGTCAGGACGGATTTAGCTCGTCTCCGGAGGTGAGCTCAGAATCGTCTACGTGACTGCCACCCCTACCCCTGAATGTCTCTGATATACTCCCATTTTGTTTTGCTATCTCTATTGTTTAGCCTCCTTTTCAATGTGTGCTAAAAATGTTTAAAATATGAATTGCTTGTTTCCATGAATCACAAAAAGTGGTTTTGAAGATCAGGAGGTCCAGTTAAAGCCGGGCTCAGACTACAGAAGTTTTTAAATCTTAACCGATTGTGAAATCTGGTTGCATCACGCACATACGGAGAATCGTCACAGATTTTCTTCTTTCAGATCTCAAACCTGCACACACAACAAGATTTGAAATTCGTGGTGTATTACACACCACAAGATAATTCATGCCAGATTTAGCACCTCAGGCAATCTCATGAAGAAGCGGATGTAAACAAAATAGATACTGTGTCGCGGCAACTTGCTGTGGGCATCATATGAGGAGACATTATCGTCTTGTTACTACATTTTGACCATCCGTTTCTTTCATCTCCGTTGTCCACCACACCCGTATAGTTTTTGTTTCACGGTTGACATTTCAAAAGTTTTGTCACTCCGTCTCCTTGTCGACTCGTCTCTGATTGGCTATTGTGGAAGTACTGACGTAATCATAGTCGTAATCATCCCGATTTAAAATCCTACATATTAAACATGTTTGATATTATCGGGGCGGCCCGATGTGTCCACAAGCAGAACGGGAGGTTTAAGATTTGATCTGTAAACGCCTCACATTACTAGATAATCTGGACCGAACATAGGAACCAATGCCCTGGACGCATTTTTTTCTCCGAATGCTGGGAGGCGTAAATCAGTCATAAATCGGCCTAAAACTTCTGTAATCTGAGCCCATTTTAAAACAAAAAAAGAAAATTGAAAACCAAGATGTGCGCTGTATTTCAAGTCTTCTGAAGTCACACAACAGCTTTGTGTCAGGATAGTCCGCAATTTAAGTTCCTGACTATGCATCTTGACGCATAATTTAAATGCAAATGAGATTTGAGAGCAGAGAAGTTTAAAGTCAGTATGACGTAAAATTCACTCTATTTAGTCAGATCCTAATTTAAACAGTTAATCTGTGCATACCTTTAATTTTGTACCAAAATTTGACCTTGTTATTTTAAATCAAAATGTCATAAATGGGTCTTTCAGTGGAAATTACTATTCTTTGGTGACGTATGCCAGGCTCTATGTTTGAGTGCAACATCCACATCTCAAAATCCAATCAATAAACCGATGGATAGAACCAAATCCCTGCACAAAATTTTCTTTTTTGACAATCTATTACATTCGGATGTACTTCACAATACAGAAGAAAAGAGCTGTTGCAACAATGGGTGAATAATATTTGTCTATTTCTTATGCAAAGCTATCATTTACTTCAGGAGACTTGGAATATAGTGCATAATAACACATTAATAATAAGCATGAATTTATTTTGGGTAAACTATTACTTTGAAGTATAACACAATTCTTCCAAATGCTTGGCAACGTACATGTGCTTAAGACTTAAGGTAGCGAAAAAAGGAAAAGGCGGAGCTTCCATCATTTTTAGTAATTTCCTTATTATTTATTTCCTTCCTGTTCACCGAGCTCAGAACGCTCGTAAATAATGTAGAAAAGCATTAATCGCCTGGCTGAGCCACTTAACGCTGCGTAATCCTTATGCACACACACACATACGTGGGACCTTCATTAGCGAGAGCTGTGGTGATGTTGTCAGTCCCGTCTCTTGGCAGACAGCATTTATCTCCGCTCGTTTAAGAGAATGTCACTGCTCGGGCCTGACACCTCGTCCTTACAGCTCTCGAGGTAGAGTGCGTGTATTGGAAGGTCACATGGTTCCCCGTTTTAGCCTTCACATCAGCATTAGTCAGAAGAGGCTGACACTTAAAGGAATAGTTCACCGAAAAATGAAAATTCAGTCATTATTACTTCCCTCTCAAAACACACTGGATGATTTATTTAATATGTATGCAGTTGCTTTCCATACAACAAAATATTTGTGTGAGGAAGAGAACAACATTTTTGTTTTGTTTTTCCTGAAAATGTTTTTCAGAATTAAAAATTGGCATATTATATGTATTATGCTAACAATTTTTTTTAATAACAAATGCCACTGGTTCTCACATGTTTTTTTTTTTTTATATGGATAAAAGTAGCATTCTGCTAAACATCTCCTTTTGGGTTTCACAGCAGAAGGAAAATCACAGATTTCCAATGATAATTTTGAGGATATTTTCCTTTAACACGTTTAACAGTTTTGGTCCTGATATTTTCATCTCTAGGATACGATAAACATTCTTTCATCAGTATGTTTAACTGCTGACTTGGGGATGGGTGATGCTATCAACCGTTCCTGTTAATCTTCATAGTAAAACATGCGCATATACACTGATGATTGTCTGCCTAAAAGAGCTCAACATTAAGTCGAGAGATTAACAGTCATTCACACCATCCTAGTATCCTCAAATGAACTTTCCACATTGGCAGAGAATCCTATAACTGTAAAACATCAAGAATAGATGTTTATTCCTAACATAAATGTCAGTGATAAACACCTCTTAAAGTGTGATATTTTTCTGCCCTGTAATTACACTTTCAAAGCCAAGTTGTTTGCGAATTTGGGGAGTGAGATGAAAAATCAAGGCAATTTAAATTGAGATCAGTTCCTCACTCAAACTATGGATTATGGATGTTTTTTTTTTACATAGCACACACATCATATGGCCACCTTTTATGTTGTTTATTTATGGACAAGAGCTAACTGTTTTGGGGTAAACAATTTCTTAAATAGTGAATCTTAAATTTTGTAAATACAATAGGACCCAAGACATAGCCTTGGGGGACACCGTTTACCTGATACCTGTAAAGTTTAATGCTTTACAAAGTCTTTACTAAATCAAGTCAAAACACAATGCTCAGCAAAAAATCAAGACAATTACAGTGGGTCGAGGGTAAAGCCATGCCCAAATGGAACTTCAAGTGGAAAAACAATCTCATATCTAAAAACAGTAATTGCTGTATAGTCTCGCTCCCTTGCTCAAGTGGGCAGGACACTGGCTGCAACATGCGGCAAGAGGAATGACAGAGGGGAACAGAATTCCCATCTCCATGCAGGGGCGGAAGAGGCAAATAAAGAAAGAGTGGGAAGCACAGTTCCCTATATTATCCGTCATGGATAAATAATACTCACTTGTTGCAGATCCAGCCCTCCCTGAGCCACTGAGAAAAGCGGGTGAGACGCAAACTCTGACGTTTCGAAAACCTTAAAAAGGCAAATAGGGGACAGAGACACAAACCAAGGCTTCATTTGCATGTCATTACTCATTAGTCTTACGAATATGCATATTTCGCATGTACATCAGCGGCAATTTTGCTGTTACTGTTGTCATTACCAAGCGTGATTTGAATACAGACAGAAAAGGGTTAAAAAGGGGGGAAAGATGTTCTCTTATATGAAGCAATGAACATTAATTTCATTATTAGACATTAATCTTGCTCTTTTTACGACAAACACATAAATATATAAAACAGACGATGTATCATAAGTATGCACGTCAAAGTTTCTACCACCGCGATTAATTACACCATTGGCGAATGACTCCAAAGCACTTTTAATGGTGAGGAATATTCATGAGCCTGATTGATCTTAATGCTACTGTTATTCATGCATAGGAGTGTTGATAATGAATAGCCGTGTCAACATGAATAAACATAACAGCCTCTCTACTCTCTTTCGGGAGACGTGTTAGAGAATTATGTGAAGTGAATAACAGGCAAAACGATAGATTAAATAGTGAAACAATAGACCTTAGTCCGGGTAGACGGCATACTTCATTTGACAGGGACGAAAACAAGGCTGTGAAGGATGGAAGCACGGTTTGTTCAATGGCCATTCAATTAAATATGACAGCCTAGTTAGGAATAGCTAGTAACACTTTATTTTACAGTGTCTTTGTTACACATGTACTTACTATAGTAATAACAGTAGATTATGCATAATTGCTTGCAGCTAACCCTAATCTGAGCCCTAACCCCATAGTAAGTGCGTGTTGTTAACTATTGTACACTGCAACAATGACACCTTAAAATAAAGTATAGCCGAATAGTTTTACGAAGGATTTCAATCAAATTTGGACTATTTGCACACAAATTTGTTCAGCTTGTGTTACACATATGAGGTTCTTTGAATAGACATTGAATGTACTTCCATCCCTCAGCCTCACTTTTGTTTGCATCAAAGTAAATATGCCGTTCACACTGAATAAGTTCTATTGAGGTTTTTCGCATATGGCTAATACTAATATGTATTAGTATATTAGCTGCAGGTTTAAATTTGAACATGACACATTTATAAGCATGTGAACTAATAAATGGAACTAAACATTTGTATACATGTTTGCAATGCTTACATAACTTCACTCCATGACATTAAAAATAGCACACACAACAAGCAAGCTTCAGAAATATTTCATAAACACAGACTGCCCCCCCCACCAACACCCTTCATTGATGGACAGACTCGTTTTATTACAGGAAATAGAGGCAACATGCAGCTGATAAGCTGTGTGGGGCTTTATGAAACTCAACTATATTAATAATCAAATTAATATAAAGTATTTTCAGTGCACACAGCATATTTACAGGTGGGTTTTATGTTTTTGGATCTGCTCAATCAATTATATGAGACAATTAGGCCTTGTTCCCACAGGCATCACAAATATTTTCTTTTGTAGACTAGACTACATTCATGCTTCGTAGAATACTGTAATATAATACTGTAATAAGTTTTATGCCATGGTGAGAAGCCATAATTGACATCCACAATGACAACTTGCTTAATTTCCTCTGTAGAAGAAGCACCTATCTTGGCATCATGGTTGACACCTACGTCATGACTGTCACAATCGCTGTAGCTGTAGCAGACATTGACGACACTGTCTGAACAAATAGATTCCAATTTCATACCTTGCAAAATGTCAGTTTGGACCAGCAGTCTTGAAGACTGGATTTGAAAAACAAATCAGATTTGTGTGCAGCGAGAACAAGGCCTTGAAGGAATATAGTTTCGCCCCCAAATTAAATTTGACTTGGAATATAGTACACGATTTCTGGACCACTTTTTGTGATTGGTTTGTCATTTTGTTGCTTGACAACCCATTCACTTTCAGTACTCTGGAAAAAGAGCTCTGGGATATTCAAAATTTCACCTATTTTCCACAGAAGGAAAAAGCCATACAGGTATGAAAACATGAGGGTGAGTAAATTATGAAAAAAAGTGTTTGGTTTTTTTGAGTGAACTATTCATTTAATGCTTATTAAAGGTGCACTACGAAAGGTTTGCCCAGTTAAATCTTAAATGGGTCATGAATTAAAAAAATTCAATTGAAATTTACAGAATGTTTTTTTGAAACCAAGCTCAGAAAACGACTTATTTCAAATTCAGATTAGTACGTAAGTGTGACGAAAAACAGCCTCTACAGAATCAAATCAACGCCTACTTCTACATCATCACATCTTCGGCTCCGCCCACTGGAGCGTGAGTGAGATGAGAAGAGTGATACAGGATCACTCGACTAAAAATAACATTACCTTCCAAAGGATCCTAATGCTATGTGCTTATTTATTTTCAACTATGTGAATGTCTTTTATTTGTTTGTTCGGTACATTATACTGTGGATTCTTTGGTAAATCAGTCGTAATTTTTTATGATTTGTTAATCTCAACAGCTGTAATAGTAAAAACATTGTAAAAGTTTTCAAGATGTGGATGAGTTCCACATGTAATTATTTCAAATGTAAAGATGTTAGCCAATCACAGCAGTGGGCGTTTACATTGAAATCTCACAGCAGTCAGGAAACAAAATTATTTTAAAATGCAGTTCATGACCCCTTTAAAACTGCAAGTTAATCGCGGAGAATTGTATAGGTGATCACATTAGTTTGGTTTCAGCTGAGGATAATGGATTGAGGTTTACCAGGTTACTCAGTTTATCACAGCGAATGTCAAAATTTACATATATAATACCTCTTGAGTATGTGAGTTTTCCACTGTTTTTTCAACTCATTGAAAACAATTGTTTTAAAATAGATAATGTTACAAAAGTTAGGAATTTGACAACCACACAAAGACAAAATCTGCAAAATCTGACCCGACAGCTTAAATTATATTTCATTATTATAAGAAGATTCATTGTGAATTTGGTTAAGGCAAGGAGATTGTTTCAAACACAGATTTTTTATGTACTTGCTCAAATATTTTTTTTTTTTCATTTTAATAAAAAAAAAAAAACATCTTTCATAGTGCACCTTTAAATGTAGCGATTTTTATGAGAAGAAAAGTGGGACATTTAGTATTGTTGCTGAAAGAACCACATTTTGCCATGTTGATGTGTATTTTTACCTGATTTCCAGCAAGAAGAACTGCACCTGGAGCAGGACTGGGGCGGTACGGAATTGTAGCACCCTTTGGAGGAGACTGACAACATAAAATAAAGCAATTAGTAACTTTAATTCAGGACTATACAGATTCACCCATAGGTTTCTCTTACCTAAAGCAGAGTAATTTGGTCATATTATCTTAATGACTGGAAATGCTGACACAGTATACAAATGCAACATTTATCGATCAGCTCTTCATCGGATCACTTAAAAGCATACCATTATCCTCTCACAGGAAGTCATTTGGCCAGATAATTTCAGAATGCTAATGCTTGCTCATGATATCCTCAGATGGAAAACTTGCAATGCAGATAATGCAGCCGAACTTTGTTTTTTTCTTTGATGATGCTACTGTACTCTACGAGCCTGTTGTTCAAACCCAGATTACAACTTAAAAAAATAATAAAATACATCTACAAAATGACTGTTAAATCTCTCTTGGCCCTCAGAGACAAGGTGTCATCTGGGCCTGAAGAATATCTTACACATCTTACACAAAACAACAACAGATAACTATCGTTAACAAACTTTATTGGCTCATACAAAGTAATTTGATTAAAATGCCAAAATACAAGAGGTCAGAATAAGGCCAAACCCTACAAAAGATAAAATGAAAACCCTGTGAAGCACATCCCCCATGCTTGCTCAACCAAACAATAAGAATCTTTTTAAATATGCATTGGGTTACTTTGCATAATGTGCATCCTGGAGCGGGCAGACAGTTGAGGATTCCTAAAATGGGCAGTGTCGCAGTCAACAATCTGTCCCTCATCCGGTCCATTAAAAATTAAACAGAACGACCAGGACGCATGCATTACAATCCATTGAATAAAACCGAACCAATTCTGAACCATTTATGTGCAAAAGAAAACCATTTGAGAGGAAATGCATTTCATGCTGTGGGAGATCTGAGAGAACACATTCAATAATCATTACTGTAATGATTTTTAACTTGCAGTTAGT
The DNA here is from genome assembly GCA_036326025.1 of Chrosomus eos. NCBI lineage: Eukaryota > Metazoa > Chordata > Actinopteri > Cypriniformes > Leuciscidae > Chrosomus > Chrosomus eos. The sequence goes on from CM070838.1 coordinate 28,229,594, forward strand.
TAGATTAAGTATCTTTGAAAAAAATGTATTTGACAGCTACAAAAAACAATAAAAATATCTGTTTAGGCTACAGAAATGTATCGTATCCATTCTTTTCAATGCCACTAAAGCTACTACTGAAAACCAGTATGCCGTCTTTGAAGTACAGAAGCCTTTGAAGTCTTGTAGATTAAGAATATCACACAATAGTCATCCACAACAGTTTTTCAAGGCGAATGCATGCATAAAAATGTGTTAATGAAGCCAAATGGATTTGCTTGGAGTCAAATTACCTCCAGTATTACAGTGCAGATGAGCTTGACACACTGGATGATGGCGTCCTGACTGCCAGATATCGTCACGCCTCTCTCTGTGGAGTTAGGGAGCAGATCGCCTGCCACCTGTACCTGAGCCCCTGTTTTCTGCCACACAACGGAAGAACAGATCATTAGTACACTGTTTTACATAGGTCAGGTGTCAAATCTTGCTCCCGGAGAGCCAGCTTCATGCAGAGTTTGGCTCCCACACACCTGTCTGAAAGTTTCGAGTAATCCTTAAGACCTTGATTAGCATGTTTAAATTCAGGCGTCTTTATTTAGGGTTGGTGATCCACCAAGAGCAGGATTGGCTCCTGCACGAAAGCTCGACCCAAAGTTTTGCTGACCTTTAAATATGGTGCGGAAAGCAAACAATTGTTTTTTTTTTTCATTTTGTCTGCGTCCATTGCAAATCACGCCGTTTTTACTTTCTTTTCGGCCTAATCTTTTCCGGTCCAGTACGTCTACCTTTGGTTGTTTCACCAAGTTAAAGGATAATACCATAAATAAAGGTATTTATGTTTTATTGCACGAGTTATTGCAATGAGTCCTCCAACAGAAATCATACGATTTTACAAAATGCCACATAAAACACGACAGAAACTGTATTTCGCTACGCTACTTGTTTTGAAACATCAACGAACACCACTAACCACTCGGTGAGTTGCGCAGTTTTGAAAACGAACGTTAAGGGTTGTTTTAAGGACATGTTTGTGCATGCCCATAGACAGCCACTCTGAAGCGCTCAGAGGCGATTCTAAAAGAGTCAAAAAGACGAGACAGGACCCATCATCAAAATTTCTGTGTCCACCACTCTAGTTCATCTAAAACAAACTAGAAAATAGACTCAAAGTGCTAAATACCGGAATTATCCTTTAATAGTGTAAATGAAGATATCGGATATGGGTCACTTTTAAAAGAAGTTGTAAGCTGGTCGTCCACAAAAACTGTTTACCTGATGCTGCTAACTTGAAAGCCTCCAACCAAGTAACCAACCAAACATACCCCATTTTAAAACTTAGTAACGCACTTGATATTCCCTTAACTCCAACAACCTTCCCATTGCCCACACCCCCCTTAAAATGCATTACAGAACACTCCAAATTTAGCGTGACAGACCATTCACCATTACCTCATACCATCCTGACAGCCCAGAGACCATAAATGTAAAATAAATGGGCTTTTACTGGCATCCAACCCCATGAAATATGCAACAGCGCAAGTAGTCCTAACATGGACGTCATGGGACAGAGAAAAGAAAGATAGGGATATGGAAAAGCACTCACCTCTCGGATCTCTTTGATTTTGGAGCCGCCCTTGCCGATGAGGGAACCGCACTGACTGGCCGGGATGACCAGCCGCAGCGTAACTGGAGGCTTACTAGTGACTGTGCCATTCGCCACAAGAGCAGCCAAGTCCTTGAGGGCCAAACATAGAATGGATGACGTGTTAACTGAAAGTTGTGGTGTGACTTTTAAAGGATCTTTCAAAAAAGAGCAAATGTGATTCAGGGTGGTTTGGAACCAGGATAAAGATACGGTTGGGTAACTAGAACGTTTCAGGATTTTAACCTGCAAGCAGTGATCCATAATCTATCACCATTATTCCCCTTGAACAAGAGATTAAACCCCAGGTTACACCCTGAGGGAATTGGCCATTTGATATGTTTCTTCTACCAAGACTGCTGCTACTGGATTAACCTGGATTTTCCAGATGGGATCAAACAAAGGTGCAATATATGCAATATAGTATTTTTGCTGAGCTATCGAAATTGGAGTTTGTGACATTTCACTATCTAAAATGTTGCGCAATTATCTTATTTATTAGAACCACTGGCCCGACCAGCAGAATAAAAAAAAACCTTAGTATTGAGCCTGGCATTCTTCAACAAGATTCGAGGCACACCATGAGTTAATCTGGTAATTCCCATTTGAATGATGTCCTCATAATTCACAAGGATCGTTAACGTACATTCTTTGTTCCCAGGTTTGAAAATGTCATTGTGCACCACTGACCCTTCATGGCTTTTGATTGCAATCTGATGAAACGTTCTTTACCAAAGCCGCTTTAATCAATTTCTCTATTCAGAGTTTGCAGATCGATGTCCCCGCTAACAAAAGGTTATAGCCGACTGCACCGCTATCGAAGACACCCATTGATTTTTATGACCGAATTAAATGATATTTACCCACCTGTCATCCCCACTTGTCTCTATCAAGGTGTGACTTGTATTTGCAAGGGGGGCTACATAACCTGTCAATAAGTTTTCGGAAGTTTGCTTAATGTCTGCATAAGACAAGTTGTATGAACCAATTTTATGATACTTTTATGGTCCATTTTTGGTGTTATTTGGTCCCTTGCAGAGCTGGTCACATAATCATTGAATGAAAAAAGAGCTGCATGAAGATTTAAAAGACATGAAAACATTACTTTAACTCAACAATCCGAATGCCCAAATTATTCATTTTAGCTGATCTATCCCTTTAAGCAGAGGAGGACAACTTGTTTTCCACTCTTATATTCCTGGCACTACAAGAAATCAGCTTCAACGTCCATTATTCAGGCATTGCAGATTCAGAGGCTTTCTCTTTAATTAAACCAGGTAATAAATATCAGCCCGAATCGTGGCCCACCACTGCTGCAATCAATTAGGGGGAAGCAGGAATCTTGCAGAGTTTGAAATGTAAATAGCGTGTGCTGTCTCTCTGCCCATCAACCTAGACCTCACCTACGTGAGCAGAATGAATACGCCTCGAGTGGCGTCTCGGAAAGTAGAGCTAGCGAGTCTTTTTCTTCTCTGTTTAGTGTTTCCATCAGTGCTAGGGGTTTGAAGACGCTGTTGTTGTGTTCTTTCAACGTCTCGCCCTAAAACCTCCAGAGAACGAAGGGGAGGTGGAAAAAAGAAAACCGTGCATCTTTTTCTTGCTGGAGTTTCAGGGGGGGAAAAAGAGAAGGAATATCCAAATGATATTCTCCATTTCTATCTTGTCCTTCTTTGTGGCTTTCTGTAGTCTTTTCTCTGCAGAATTAGTAGAGATATTAATATGCCCCAGTCTTAATAACGGTGACTAAATCGCCCGATTCATTCTTAATGTTGGGCGTCACACAAACCCTTTACCGGTCATACCTCTCGTCTCATTTAACAACCCTCTATAATAAAATATCAATTTAGATATTACACTCAGCAGATTGACTCTGTCTTATTTGCATATTATCTGTTGAGTAAGCGGGTCCTGGCCCAGAATTTATGACAATTTATAAGGGCTCTTTATCTGATGCAACTAAGGAGCTGTTTTAAAGCTGAAATCTAAAGCATATGCACCAACAACTCAGGGTTGAAAAGGTGAACCTGATTTCACCAAGTACAACATGTTACTAGATCAGATTTGAGTGACAAGTTTACAGTTTATGTCAATTTTAGGCATGCAACCAGGGTTAGGAGCTTCAACATCAGAGCTTCTACATCAACTATCATTTCCCTCTGAGTTTAGGGATAAGTTATAGGTAGGGTTAGGTTTAGAGGTAGGGATAGGGTTAGGACTAAATTTTCAGACAATAATGTTGTTCTAGGATCAACAAAATATGTTGAACCAGGTACATGTCTTACTTGGCAAAATCACGGTCACGCAAAACCTGATTTCACCAAGTGCAACATGTTCTTGGATCAACATATTTGTTGATCCTGGAACAACATTTCAATCAACCAATCAGACTTGAGGGACAATTTTACTGTTTATGTCAATTTTAGGCTTACAACCAGGGTTAGGTGCTTCTACATTAGTGTTATTCACCTACCATTTCCCTCTGATTTTAGGGATAACTTACAGGTAGGTTTAGGTTAAGGGGTAGGGATAGGGACCAGGTACATGTCTTACTTGGCAAAATCACGGTGACGCAAAAACTGATTTCACCAAGTGCAACATGTTCTTGGATCAACATATTTGTTGATCCTGGAACAACATTTCAATCAACCAATCAGATTTGAGGGACAATTTTACAGTTTATGTCAAGTTTAGGCTTACAACCAGGGTTAGGTGCTTCTACATTAGTGTTATTCACCTACCATTTCCCTCTGATTTTAGGGATAACTTATAGGTAGGTTTAGGTTAAAGGGGTAGGGATAGGGATAGGGTTAGGACTGAATGTTGTTCCAGGATCAGCAAATATGTTGAACCAGGAACATGCCTTACTTGGCAAAATCATAGTGACTGGGTTGAAAGCATGCAAAAAAACAAAAACAATTTCTGTTCCAGCACAAGGAGTTTAATTATTTTGTTGTTTAGTGCCATTCATTTGCCTTCTGTTGCTGTAATTCCACAAATGAACAGCGGCAATATAACCTTCAAATAATATAACATGCAAACATTCCCCCACAAAAGAACCTTGTGCAATTATTACCGAATGGAATCCAGTATCTTATGACATTTTTAGTCTAGACTTTCACAGTCTTCTCCCAACTGTCGATTCTATCATATCTCATCCAAAACTCTGTGAGAGTCTTTTAGATGTGATCCGTGTTCTCAGCTGACTGCAAGAGCAGCGAAAACATTCTGGATCAAAGCCGGGCCAGACCTCAATAGAGCTTCTTGTAAATTCAGCCAGTAATGCACATGATATTCTCGGCATAAACGAACCCCACAGCCACCTTATGGGTTTCTATGGTGACTCTTCACACGGACTTGTGCTGCGGACAGGGAGATTCCTAACAGATGTTTAATGAATGGCTCCATGCCTTCTATGAAAGGATATCAAATACATAATGGATTTAGCAGGAGTGAGAAGATTCATTATTACTTGGTGGGAGTAGAGCCGACATGATTCAGGCAGACAGACACACCTCATTGACTGCCAGTTATATAACTCTACTGATGCTACTAATACATATATGAATGTGTGATGCATCTATATGTGTTTTAATAAACGACTGTGTGTTTTCAGGTTTGCATTTGTATTTACCTTTAACTTTTTAATTTTACAAACTTCTAAATTTACTTAAAGCAACACTATGTAAGATTTTTACCTTAAAATAATGTTTCCAAAATCGTATCAGTGGTTCATCAAGTCGTAACAGGGTGAAAGGCACTTCTGCCATCGCCTGACGGGGTCTGTATCACTTTTACTGGCACTATGGAACTTCGGGGTTCGGGTAGTAACCCGACCACAAAAAGAACTACAAAATTCGACTGCTTTACGTCAAGCGCTACAATAGTCATTATTTTGTTTTTCTTCGTTTCTGATACATCGCAATACATCATCTTTTCATGAAATCATGTAACATACTCTACCTTGTCTGTGGACATCGTTCATTCTAAAGCCGGTGCTGGATAAACAGCGAGCGTGAGTGCGACGGTAGGCTAAGTTATTTACCACAGCGGTAATGGACAATTCCGTTTCCAATCAGTAGGGCGACCGAAGAGGAAAAGTTTCATGGTGTTGCTTTAAAGCTTAACTCTTTCCCCACCAGCGTTTACTAAAATAGTTGCCAGTCAGAGCCAGGATATTTTGATCATTTTCACAAAATTGTCATGGTCCACAGAATATTACACTCAGTATATCAAAAGAAAGAAGAGTCTCTGCTATATTCTAGCTTCATTCATTCTTTTTTTTATCAACACTTGGGTTTGACATTTTTTTTCTGTAAATTTAGGCAGTTTTGATTTCTACGCTGTCGCATTAGCTTATTTGTGCATAAACAACCTTTCTCCACTGTGTCCGAAATCGCCTCCATACCCTTAAATAGTGCACTATTTGATGTGACGGCCATTTCTAGTGGTATCCAAAACCATAGTGGACGTTCTCGAGTGCACTCATTCGATCCAATAATGCACTGCAATAACGTGTACAACCAATGTATGCTCAACACCTAGAGAATACCCATAATGTGGGTCCATCTAATGGCCATAACACCCACGTCCATCCTTCTAATACCATAACACCCGAATTCACTCACTCGTTTTCATTCACTCCTTCAAGTGGACTATATTAGTTGAGTAATGTAGGGAATAGTGAAAGAGGGTATAGGGGGTGATTTCAAACACACCACTGGTTTATGAAGATCTTTTTCTTAACTTTGTTTTTGGATCCGGAGATTCTGTACTCATTCAGAAGATTCATAATAGCGCCCCCCTACCGTATAACAGTGAGAACATGGACTGCCCGAAAAACTTGTCAATTGTGGGGAAATATTGTGTCATAAATTATGTAAAATCTTGTCAATGGTGGGAAAATGGTTAAGACTGCCATTGCTCGGAAAAAAACAGATCCCGCCTCCAAACTCATTCCATTGGTTGAGTTGATTTTTCCGGTCAGGCAAGAAGGTATTTGAAGTATATAACACACATCAGCTTCAAATGTTTTTTTTTTTCTAAGTCTCATCGCATTCTTGGACGTCTAGTATTTTTCAGAGAGCTGTATGTCTCAGTAAACGTTCACTGGCATCACCAAGGGAACGTAACGTGTAGGGGTTCAAATAACATTTCTGAGGCTATCCTACAACAGATAGGCACCCCACTGCTATGGGACCGACTGACGATATAAGAAAACTAGTCACGACTGTTTCATCCACCCGCTCTTAGAAACCATCTCTCAAAATTGCTGGAATTCAAATAGTTCAAAGGAGTTCACCCTGACAGCTTTATTGCTGCAAATCGAACAGAAATTATCAATTTTTAGCGGAAGTCGGTTATATGCAGAGACTGCTGCCAAAGTAATTATACATTGGCGAAATACAGTCAATATTTTCATGGGAACTAATGTTGGCACATTAACATGCATGTTTATGTCATATTTTATGGTTATTCCTCAGCATGATTGTATATGCAAGAGCAGTTTTGTTGTACTGACCTCTTCCAGTTTGATTGTGATCATAGTGAAGGCTCTAAACACACATTCTGTGGCGCCCGTGATGGTGATGATTCTCTCTGGGCACGAGCCTTCAGAGATGTTGATACGGGCACTGCTCTGTATGGGTGGAATAGTAAAAGCACATCAATTAATGGGGTGTACACTGAAAAAAGAAATGTTCTACTTAGAAATGGCTAGAAATTTCACAAATTATTTGTAACACATTGAATTAAGCATAAAATTATTCAGTATAAAAACAGATCGCATTTTCTTGTAAAACGTACTCCAATGATCTTTGTTTTACTTACAACTTCGAAAAATCATCATTATACAGTAATAAGAGAAACATAAACATTATACTTTTTCTCAAATACATAGGTAAAGCAGTGGCCTTGCATTTTTTGTCCTCTAAAATGAAATATGCAGAAAGTTTCAAAATATGTCTTAGAAACTTTTTTTGTGTGTGAGTGCATTTTTTAGCACATAAAATATTAACAAAAATGTATTTTCTTTCTACATCAGGTGTAGAACCAACAGTACTTAAACCACCAACTGTTATTTTACACTGCAGGTTGGGAAAAACACCTTATTCCATAATGAAGGTGCACTAGGCAAAGCAACAAGAAATTTAGTTTTAGTTTCGGTATTCAACCTTGCGAAAAAATAATAAACCACAGCACAATCCTATCCAGACAAGATTAGATTTCTCAGAGGATGCTCAAGAAAATAGTAGGCAATTTGTTCTGTTTTTGTGTGAGAAAAACACAGGCGTGTTCGATTCGGATGGGATTAAACTCAAAGTACGTCTATGAAACACAAATTTACCTGACTTCCTCAGGGAAACTATTTCTGCCCACATAGGCCTTCTGTTAGGTGAGCATATCGCGTGTGTTCTGTCCAAATGTGTGGATCTCCAGCAGAGATCTGGACTGGGCTGAGTGATTCATTTTCTTGCAGAGCTCTGACTGTCAGCTTCACTTAAACTGATCTCTTTATCAATCATGCACAAATGCATGCAAATGCAACTGTTTATCTGCGGTATAATTTACATATTTAATGCAATTTATCTATAATGTACAGTATATATATTTATCAAGTGTATAGACATTTATATCTTTACTAAATTTATGCAGTGTTTAGTATACCGGTAGTTATAATAATTATCACATTACAGTAATTAACGTCTATGGATTTAAGCCAGATGAGAGCTGTGCGTGAGCCCAAGTCCATTTGTGTAGCGCATTTCCCACATGACATCAGTTTTAGTTTTGCTTTAAATAAATTTGTTTAGGCTTGGCATTTATAATTGTTGTTCACTAAAATGTATGTTTGTTTTATACTTTATTTTACATTCCTGCTCTGTTCTGAATACTGTTACATTAAAAGGATTTGTTAGCCAGGGGACCTAAAACTACTGTTTATAGTGTTAATAAAGTTTGTAAATGTTTCGCTTTATTTACCGGTAATTTTTGCTTTATTTCTGAATGTAATAATAAACTGATTTATTCAACAATGCTATTTTGACCAGCTGTGACTTAAAGTATAGTTCAGGTATGACTTATTTCCAGAAAATATTTTAATAATATGATGTTGGACTGTTTGTGGTTTGAACTTTGCAGACAAAAAGACAAGGTATTTTTTATAAATATAAATATATATACCTCGAAACTACAGTTTTATCATATTTTACTCACCTCATGTCATTCTAACCTGTTTCTTTAGAAGATTTGGATTATAGTGCACTTTTCTTGTGTTTTTTTGTTAGCTTTAAAGGCCCTGGTAACTATATGTTTTTTTTTGTTGTTGTACGTAATACAGAAGTGTGAACATTCGTCAAATTGTCTCCTTTTGCATTCCACAGAAGAAAGAAAATCATTTTGAATTTTTGTGACATGGGGCGAGTACATGATGACAGACTTTATTTTCAGGAAGAGCTATCTTTTTCCTAGTTATAGCACTGAACGGCAGAGAAAAACATCCAATTGCAATATCTTCTGTTTATGACATCTAGCGGACCCAGGATTGACCCCTGTGGTGTCCCAACTAATGCACTAGAAAATGCCTCATGTGCAGGCTTGCGTTCACATTTTCCACCCTCAAACCATTAATTAGGTTGAAGAAAACAGTATTTTTGTCATTTTATGTTGTAAGGAAGCAAAAAGCTTTAGGTAAGGGTGCAAGCGAGCTAGAGAATAAGAGATGATGTGTGCTTTTGTTAGCTCATGAAGAATTTCTACTGATCATCAGTGTCAGAAAAAAAAAAAAGATATATTCTCAGAGGGACACGCTCACCCACGCCTGGGTTTTTCTCCCTGGTAACCCACTTCAATCTTTATCCGGAAGCTATTGTTATTAGCAGCTACCTTGAAAATACCAACGCATTCATATCAAACTAATGAATTAGTGTTCGCAGCGAGTGCACTGTCATGTGCCCTTGAGATGAAAGGCTTCATTTAAATATTCATGTCTTCTGCAGCCTTTCAGCTTAAATGTAGCGGACATCAACTGTTTTGAGGACGTATGTGGGAAATAAGGGTGATTCGGTGTCTTTTTTCCAGCATGAAACCACATTTATGTGTAGAAATCCATGTGGCGCTAGCTTCAAAGGAATGCCGTCTGTTCTGCATGCATGATGCATGCTGGGAAGCAGAGAAAGACAACATCTATGAGTAGCATGTGGCTTACCTCCTCTCGTATCCTTTTCACCGTCTCTCCTTTCTGTAGGGGGAGAAAGAGGAAGATCATAAAGCACTCATTGCCTTTCTCTCGTGTTTGTTTGTGTGATATGTTGTTTCCCCAGAGTGACTGTCTTTCACAATGGCTTATAGTGGAGGATAAAGTGAGTTTGACTAGTTGAACAGATAGCTGAAATTAATATTAATTCTGCTTCGCTACACAGCAATATGGCATCTGCATGCATAGGCCTCAGGGGAACAGGCTTTCCAATCGAAGGCTCTGCAATTGGACTGGCTAGGGAATCAATAGTCCATGAATCACTTAGATAGCCTCAGATAGTGTCTCGCTATCTCAGACACAGAAGCTAACGTGTGCGGCATAGTCATGACTGCAGATCCGAAGATCTGCTTTAACACGCTTGACTGGCGTTTCATTGTCTTTAGATGGGCTAAAAGGATGATTGCATATGTCATAACAGAGGTGAAGTGGGACTTGGGTGGTTTTAATTTATCAAGGAAATTGAAATTTCACATGAGATGTTCTCGAGACCACCCATCTTATAAATCTACCCCTTAATGCCAATAAAAATTTCATGCCACAAAGTTCTTTAAAACTGTTGACACCATGTTTAATTTGATTTGAACAAAAACAAGCTTGTGGAAGAGCACAAGTACAGTTTGTTACAAAATGTCGTACGGATGCGTATTTGTGTGTTGATCATTTGGCCAATTTTTTTTTTTTTGTTATTCATCAATGTAGGGTTGTTACAGTTAACCAAAACTAAAACCATATATATATATATATATATATATATATATAATATATACACTACTTGAATTAAATGTTATCTAAAATAAAATTCATAATAATATGTTGACTTATTTTATTAATTTATTAATATTTAGAATTTCTCATTTTCATTTAGTTCACCTTGATGTACTAAAAATAACAATAAATGTACTATAATATATGCACATACTAAAAAAAGTTATAAATGACAAACACAAAATAAATTGACTAAAACTTTAACAAAAATGTAAATAAAACTGACAAATATAAGAGATAAAACTAATTCAAACTATTAATATAAACTATAATAGTATCTTGGTACTAAAATCTACCTTTAAGTTTTTCATAATTTTGTACATAAAATGTATTTTTGTCAACTAAATTCAGAATTTTAGAAATTTTCGTCAGAAGGCTAAATCTATGACTACAACAAATAATAAAATGAAAAATCAGTGTTTCCATTTTTTTTTAAATTTCAATTCATTGCAACAATTTATGCAAGAATGATTTACAAAGAAGCTAGCGTATACAAAAACAAGGCTGTGGAAGATTCCTTGCGTTTCATGAATGACGCCAACTGAACGACTGCATCCGTTACTCTTTTTTATTCATGTCAAATAAAACATCGTCAACTGTGGCCGAGCTCTTATAATACACAATTAACTTTCATTTCTTTCTCCTGAAACGCATTACGAATAGTAATCGACTCTAGATAGCCCTCCCCCACGAATATCTCCAATGAAGATTTGTGATGGAGAACCAGCGGTACCGGCACAAATTTAGTCTAGGAGTGTGTTTAATCTATGTCCGGGAATCCAAGCCTTGGTATATTGATTTCACAGTGAGGAGATCTACACCACAGGCCTTCATTCATTTACCATGCTTCAGAGCAAAAACAAGAGGAGGAAAAAGAAGACAACATGGGGATGTGAAAGTCATCGTTTAGCTGATCTTATACTGGAACGTGATTAAGCATTACATGATCATCATTCCACAAATGTCACCCAAAAGCCTTGGGACAGCAGTATATGGATTCAACCCACGATGAGAGACGTACCATTTAAATTAGCCCAATGAAACGGCAAACTGTGGCATAAATTAATGCATCAAACAGATGAGGGCTTTTTAACTTTTTCTTTTTGATACAGCAATGTTACACTTTGATTTAGGAAATTTGCCAGTACTGGTAACTACTGCCAGAAAGATACTCTACACATGCATTTAAATGCAGACACAAATGCCTGGCCAACTAACAGAAACAGCGCATAACCTCGATACTCAGGGGGTGATAGAGTTATCAATGTGTTATGACTCAGCTAGCTAGATATAAACATGGTTTATTTTTGACAACAGATTCAATTATTGTTCTGCCATGATAGTAATTGGTCCGAAATAAAAAGAAAACTGGATGTAGTAGAATATAATGTAAGAACTAACGACAACTATAGCGCCCCTTGTGGAAATGCTGAAAATAAAAACGCACATGATGAGTTATGCTAACTCCATTTTTTGCTTCGCTGCTGTGGTGCCCCCCCCCCCCCCCCCCCACCCCCCCCTTGATGGTTATATATGTTTAGGAGTGAACCTTCATACTAAGGTGTTTTAATTCGCCATGATAGTAATTGATCTGAAATCAAAAAGTCGAATATAAATTAAGTGAACTACAACTATAGCACCCCCTGTGGTAATGCTGAAAATGAAATGCATACGATAAGTTACACTAACTTAATGTTTTTTGTTCACTGCAATTCCAAAAGTGTCAGAATGAAATATGGGTCCCACTTTATATTAAGTGGCTTTAAGTGCAATGTACTTGCATTGAAATTAATAATTTGATACTATGGACTTGTGTACATACAAGTTTTTACATTGTACTTATATTTTTAAAATACCTGCATGTAATTCATTTATGTAGTTACATTTGTAATTACACAGTTGACCCTTCCCTTACATCTTAACCCACCCTTAAACCAACCCATACCACCATACCTGACCCAAACCTTACCCATATCACACCTCAATAGCAGCAAAGGTGTTTTACAATACAACATGAACACAATAAGTACATTGTACCATTTGTCGATGTAAGTACATAGTACTTAAGCCACTTAATATAAAGTGGGACCGAAATATGTATCAAGGAACATTTACTCAAGCGGCCAATAGAGTTATCAACATGTTATGATTTAGTTAGCTATCTATAAACATGTTGACGAATTAGCTAACTTTAGCAAACTTAGTCAGATTTTCTTTAAACTGTTGTTCTGGCATAATAGTAGTTAATCTGAAATTAAAAACGGACTGTAGTAGAAAATATTTTACTCTAACAACAACTAAAGAACCCATTGTGGCAACGCTGAAAATTAAACAAAGTTTGTCTAACAAGGAATGTTTACTCAAGGGCGATAGAGTTATCAACATGTTATGATTCAGTTAGCTACCTATAAAGCTATATTAGCACTCTTAGCACTTATGGCAGCGCTGAAAATGAAATGCACAGGTTGAGCTTCTGTCGAGCTACTGCCTTCCCAAAAGTGTCAGAATACAATATATTTGCGTTAGAATAAGCTTGGCCTCTACTTGTCGCTGCTAGGCTCTATTTTATCGATCGATCAGATCCCTGCAACAGGAAGTACAGCCAAGCTTGTTCTTGATTTATTGTTTGGATGTTATGATCTGAAGATACCACTTTTAGGACATTGCAACATACTTTGTTTACTTTTCGATTCTTTTTGTGCTAGACAACAGAGTGCGCTGTGTTTTCGAGAAGATGTATTTGCAGCAGCGGAGACCTCTGTGGAGCGGGTCTGTCTCCTTCTGTCTGGCTCTGGTCCTGAGGCCAAGCTCTGGCAAAGGCCCAGAGACCTATTAGCAGGCCAGTTCTGAAGAGAGCTTTGTATCGCAAGAGATTAATTTAGAGCCAAATAAATGCCAACAACTGTGTGTATTTGTGTTTTGTCGCTCCAGGACATAGAGTTGGCCGAAGTAGGGAACAAAAATCCCACAAAAATCATCTCATCAGTAGCTGACACACTGTTTACTAATCACTGTGACATCTACATTCGGCCTCTCCAAGAGATTGTGCAATGTTTAGACAATTGCACTCGCTCTGGGGATAAACAGAGCTAGCTGTAGAATTTAACAAAGCCATATATCCAGATCATTAATACAGTACATATGATTTACGACTCGTCGCATTTAACAATCCATTTGCTAGGAAACATCAAGTCTTGTAGTGATACATTCCGTGGGTTTATAATCTGCGGTTTTTGGATTGTAACCTAAAGGTTTGTGAGAAAGATTGCAAGAACAATCTAATACGTAGGAAAAAAACAAACCCAATAGTGACATAAAATCTCAAGACGCATCCACGAAATCTAATAAGTCAACAGCAGGGACAACGGGAACAAAGAGAATCGCTCACCTTGCCTATGATGCTGCCGACCTCCTGTGAAAAGAGAAACAAAGCAAATGTCAGCGTATTGATTAGCGAGCTCACTCCCCGCTCATCTGTCTGGGTTTTGATGAGGTAGGCACAGTCTGAAGTATCTGTGCACTCCGGATCACGTGGAACCATATTAGATCAGGGCCTTCCAGTTTCCGGAAGCACTCTGTACCTTTTAAATGTCTCAGGTTTAAAGGAACACTCCACTTTTTTTGGAAATAGGCTCCTTTTCCAACTCCCCTAGAGTTAAACAGTTGAGTTTTAACGGTTTCGAATCCATTCAGCCGATCTCCAGGTCTGGTGGTAGCACTTTTAGCATAGCTTAGCATAGATCTTTCAATCTGATTAGACCGTTAGCATCTCTCTCAAAAAAATGACCAAAGAGTTTCAATATTTCTCCTATTTAAACCTTGACTCTTCTGTAGTTACATCGTGTACTAAGATTTTTTGAGAGAGAGAGACACTAACGGTCTAAGCAGATTCAATGATCTATGCTAAGCTATGCTAAAAGTGCTACCGCCAGACCCGGAGATCGGCTGAATGGATTCGAAAAACTCAACTGTTTAACTCTAGGGGAGTTGGAAAATGTGCCTATTTCTAAAAAAAGTGGAGTGTGCCTTTAAAGTCAGCTCAAGATGGTGTTGATAACCCATTTGATTAATGTCACCAAAAAGTGTGATATCTAAGAACAAATTTATCAGGTACGAATTGCACTGTGAAAGTTGTCACCGTAGTGATGTGAGCCAAAGTCATTTTAAAGGCAGGGCATGTTTTAATCACATTTTATTTTGATTAAATATTAAAAAGTCAAACTTTTCTTCTTTAGATTAACATGCACTGATTAACTGTTCAGAATTTGTATTGATTTCATGCTGACTTTAGCTAAAGGGTTAGTTCACCCAAAAATATAAATGCTGTCATAAATGTGCACATGGTGAGTAATTAATGTCTTTCCAAGACTTTTTCTGATGAAATCTGAGAGCTTTATGTCCCTCCACTGACAACTACCACTTTCAAGACCCAGAGAGGTAGTAAAGACATCATAAAAGTAATCCATGCGACTCCAGTGGTGTAACCTCAATTAAGACGCAAGATTTCATTAAATTATCTCAGAGATCTCTCAGATTTCATCAAACATATCTTCATTTGTGTTCTGAAGATGAACTAATGTCTTACGTGTTTGGAACGACATGGGGTGAGTAATTAATGAAAATCACAACCAAGAGTGTGAAAGCACAAAGCACATTTTAGATAGTCAGGTGGCTCAACACCCTCTTATCGCAATTTAGCTATTTAAAATTTTGGTGAATTGGTGGCAAATTTTTAGAAATTTGTACAATCTCATTCATGTGTTTTCATGCGATCTGGTTACGACCCACTGCATTGGGGTGGACATTCATGGACTCTTGAAACCATTGTTTTTCTTATGCTATGAACAACATTTTGATAATCTAAAGCAATTATTTCCACTATAAAGAGACTTTTGTGCATTGGAAATGTTCCATGGATGTTATCAATTCCTTGGGGAACATCAATGCTAATGAAGAACCTCTATTTTTTAGTTTTATTTTCTAAAAAGCGACGAATTCCTATGAAATCTGTACCCCATAAAACAGTTATGTTTTCTCATGAGATTGTGTTGGGTTGCTTTTGATTTGTGTTATAACTGGCTGAAAAAAGTTTGAAGGATGATGTCATGCAACACTATTAATCTGTGACATCATGTACTAATGTTTGTAGAAAAGTTTTCAGCAAGGATGTGTGCTTTGAGCTGCCAAGAATGTAAGGGATCACTTAAGTCTTGAAGGATCTCTTTTTATCTTCATTAAAAGATCAAGATACAATCTGTTGATGAGAATTAAGGTAAAATAAATTGGCACATAAATCATATAAATGTGGCAGTTTATTAACGGTTCATTATGTTTTCATTGGTTTTTCATGACTGTTTTTAATGACTCATTCATTTTTAGAGATATGCAAATTAGAAATATCAAGGAGTTTTATGCAAGTGGTAGGAAATCTGTCACTGGCAGCTGTCTGACAGTTAAATGAACATGTTGACAACACTGTAATGACATGGCAATGAAATCTACAACCATTTGTTTGCTAAGTACTTGAATTCAAGTAGATTCAAAACATTTGGAAGAAGAAAAATACACTGAAGAATCTAGTTGCAAATAATCATGGCATAATTCCCACACTGTTTTTCACTAAACGAACATATGGAAGAATTATCTAATTAATAGTTAATCAGAAATAAATTTACTTACACCAATGTATCAATACACAGTAATAAAGAGCAATATATGATGCATTCATTTTATCCAATTCAGGCTAAATCGACCTTAAATAAGAGATTGTATTAAAACATCTCTGTATTGACAGGTTGAGAGTAGGTGCGAATCTAGTCTAATGAAACTGAGCTTAAGCATTTCATTAGAAGTTTCGGTACAAAGCAGTATTATTTTGAAATGTACATGTCGATGTCAGGTTCCTACTCCCAGTGTCGTCTTGCACTGAACATACTAAATGTTTGTGGTGTTTATGTGTGTTTACCTTTCCGTGCATGAGCAGCCGGAGAGTTAGAGTGACGTTCATGCCTCCATCTCCAAAATCCTGCTCACAGTTCATCCTGACGTGGGATTCAGACCCAGGGAGACGCATGAAAGATGCTCTACGGATGATGGAATGGGCAGGGAGGGGGGGAAGCAGGACTCTCTCCTTCCACTCACCACTCTGGAAAGACAACACAAAACATGTGTCAATAATTTAAAGAGCACATATATTATGCTATTTTAAATGTTGATCACTTGGTTTTGAAGGTCTCCTACAAGAGATTATGCATCAATGGTCAAAGGTCTCAAGATATGCATTGCACATCACCTCATTTCTCAAAGCGTTTAAAAAACGGTTCGTTCAAAGATTCTGTCTCTCTAAACTCCTCCTTTCTGAGAGTCTACTCTGCTCTGATTGGTCAGATGACCCAGTCTGTTGTGATTGGTCTACTCTGCTCTGATTGGTCAGATGACCCAGTCTGTTGTGATTGGTCTACTCTGCTCTGATTGGTCAGATGACCCAGTCTGTTGTGATTGGTCTACTCTGCTCTGATTGGTCAGATAACCGAGTCTGTTGTTATTCGTCTACTCTGCTCTGATTGGTCAGATGACCCAGTCTGTTGTGATTGGTCTACTCTGCTCAGATTGGTCAGATGGCCCAGTCTGTTGTGATTGGTCTACTCTGCTCTGATTGGTCAGATGACCCAGTCTGTTGTGATTGGTCTACTCTGCTCTGATTAGTCAGATGACCCAGTCTGTTGTGATCGGTCTACTCTACTCTGATTGGTCAGATGACCCAGTCTGTTGTGATTGGTCTACTCTGCTCTGATTGGTCAGATGACCCAGTCTGTTGTGATTGGTCTACTCTGCTCTGATTGGTCAGATGACCGAGTCTGTTGTGATTCGTCTACTCTGCTCTGATTGGTCAGATGACCCAGTCTGTTGTGATTGGTCTACTTTGCTCTGATTGGTCAGATGACCCAGTCTGTTGTGATTGGTCTACTCTGCTCTGATTGGTCAGATGACCCAGTCTGTTGTGATTGGTCTACTCTGCTCTGATTGGTCAGATGACCTAGTCTGTTGTGATTGGTCTACTCTGCTCCGATTATTCAGATGACCCAGTCTGTTGTGATTGGTCTACTCTGCTCTAAATGGTCAGATGACCAAGTCTGTTGTGATCGGTCTACTCTACTCTGATTGGTCAGATGGCCAGTCTGTTGTGATTGGTTTATTGCTTACAGCACGTTCCGGAAACAAAATGCCCATTACCATACCTGAATTTTAGCTCTGGAGCTTTTATACACAGTGATACAAACATTAACAATGGCATTGCTTATTCTGTATCAGTTCCAGCCAGAGTCCTCATCCTTTCGGAAGTGCATGCAAAGTGGATTCACAGCACTGAAAACAGTGCCTTCTCGACATGTAGACAACACGAACCAACCACAATTGCTGACGGCTCATTTTGGCAGATCAGAATCAATTCTTTCTTTTAGGAGACATAGATTTTGGACATGGACATATTTGTCATGGACTTTGATCTTTGAAACTTTGCAGACCTTTTACATTCACAAACTACTATATTACACTCTGCATGAAAGGTAATGTCAGAATAGGGGCACTTTACCACTGGAATAAAATATACTTTAATTTTATTTAAAGCCCCACTAGGTAGGGTTTCCGTTTTGGTCAAACAACGACCCCTAGAGTCGCTGTGGACTACTTGTATTTAACGTTACTGTCGTAAATACCACTCACGCAGAGCAGTCTCTTCACTCACGGCCTGATCCCCTCCACCCTGTATACCGGTCCCTGTTCAGTTGGGTGGAAGTTGTAACGAGTGGAAATAAGGTGTGTCCCCTTTAAGAGCTGCGTGCGCCCTGTTAATAACTGTCGGCAGTCTGTATTGTATGTGCGCCTCACACCCCGTAAGCGAGTTGTTTCTGTTTGATGCTCCTATTTTTGTCTATCAAGTAATGCTGTGGACGGTAGAACGTGTGACACACAGTTACACGAGGTCGATTGGGGAATAAACAATGCGGTACAAATCGTCGGACATCGAACAAGCACAGCTAGCCTCCGAAGATGTTTACTGAGGTAACTTGAGGCAAGTTGACTTGTTCATCAACAAGAACGCCAGGTGCTTTTTAGCTCACATCAACGAGTGAATGCTTGTCCGAGTGATATACAATATAAGCAATACTTACAAGTCCAACAGCATGTGAAGACGTGTTGGGGGAAGTGAGGTAGCCTATGCCTTAAAGCAGTCGAATTTTGTAGTTCTTTTTGTGCTCGGGTACTACCCGAACCATGAAGTTTAAAAGTACGATTAAAAACGCTACAGACCCCGTTAGGCCTATTGTCAACCTATTGTAAGTTGATGTACCATCACAAGAGACTTGGAAATATATTATGAAGGTTGAAAAACTACCTAGTGTTACTTTAACCTGTTGCAGAAATGTCAACTACTTCAATATGTATGTGCATTTTGCCTTCATTGGGACTTTGAAAGGATGGGTGGGATTAGGAAACAGCCCCAACCCAGATTCAAACTGGTGTTGGTTTCTGTTTGCCTTGACAGGAGTCTGCGTGTCTCACAGCGGTAAATAAGACGATCTGTAATAGCCATGCCATCTGCTCTTATGTGCAAAGTATTCAGTTAAGTGAGGACAACCATGACAAGTGAATCCAACAATGCCTGAGCAGCTGAATGATGACAATGAGGTGTTCTGTTACAGTGGCACCAAAGTCAGCAACACCAATTTAGCCAATCTCACAAAGCTGGAGAGGACGACTGTAAGTGCTTGTTGAAATGATCCCCACTGCATGCTCCACGTTTTTTGGTGAAGGCCCAGAAGTGGAGTAAGAGGTGAAGCTGGTTTTGGCCAATTTGTTCTTTTTGATACAAGAAATTGCAGTTTTTGTGCAACCCTGCCTCTACATGAAAGAAAAACCACAGGCTCTATTGAGACCATCTGATGGTTTTTTTAAGGCAGTGTGGTGTAAAGAGCAGTGGGAGATATTCAACATAACAAATCTGAAGTCCAAATGAGCCGGAATAATTTTATATGCATTTTACAAACCCTGGAATCACACATTTCAACAAGAGAGATGATTTTTGGAGTAAGGATGATTTAAAAGCAAAGTCATGTGGTGCGACCAGTAAAGTCATGGGATCTAACCAACCCTCTGAATAAATAAATAAATAAATAAACAAGAAATTATATTATAGACCCTTATGACTATGTCAAGGTCAAAAATATCTGATAATTTTAATCTTTTTAATGACAAAGCAAGGTTAGCTCATGTCATGTGCTGCGCTCTCCACAAAATGTAGTTATAGAGAAAAAAGAGTTGATGTTGAGAAATAAAGAAAGAAAAGGCATTGCAAAATGTTTTGCTGGAAACCTACATCTCCCGAGAGATCGGAATTAAGCTTACTTAGCATTCACAAATTTCAGTCAGCATCTAAACGTCCCCAAAATTAGACAGCATGAGTCATAATTTAAAACTTGATTGGCAAGTGTTGTTGAAGCTTCGGGGTGAATGAAACAAGCTCTCGACTCTCAGAGGAACTGCTACATCAGACGTCACGAGTGCTAAAACAGCGATATCACAGCATGCTAGTGGCAAACTTGGTTGAGCAGTTGATGATTCATAGAATCAAACGCACCAACATCTGCTCGTCGTAACACCACTCAGATTCACCCACATTGCGGTTTTCTGAAAACTGCCGACAGGTTAATTAAAGCTGCCGTTGATGCGGTCGCTCAATTAAAGGTGTGGGTGTGTGTTTTCAGATAACACTGGAACACATCCAAGATTTCGACGTCAGTCGGGGCTCCAAAAAAAGTAGGTCAGAAATCCAGAAAGCAAAGCAGAAGCCCACCAGAGGCATCGACGAGGCCGTCGTGTAGGAGTTTGGCAGTGTGTTATTTGGACACTGATGTCCACAGGTGGTGCTGGCATACTGCATGTCATTAGTGCAAAGCGATCGCTACTTGTGCCTGTCTCGTTTTCTTCTCTTCCCTAAAGGCGATCCACCAACCTATTAGAAGAAGAGACAGCAAGATGAACAGGAGATAGAACGAGCCCACTGGTTTGCACCTGTGGTCGCAGGATTTTGCCAAGTTGAATGTGTTTCTGGATCTTCTGTTGGTGCTGTCACAACATCCTATTATATCTCTATAAACTAGGGCCATATTAAACAGGGTTGTCATTAACTACAACTAAAATCTTGTATTTTTGTTACTTAAAATACTTTAAATATATAAACATTAACTGAAATAAAATACATGTATTTTTTCCGTTCCAAGGCAACATTCCTCATTTTTATTTAGTTGAACTTGATGTATTAAAATAACTAAAACTAAAACTGAAATAAAAAATGTGTAAAAACTATGTAGACAATAAAAAGTGTGCATTTTATCATTTTTATTAAATATAATATCCCAGTAATCCTGAAATAATACTATGACATTTGTTTTATTTTTTTGCCAAATTCTGTTTTATTTTATTTTTCCAAATTCCATGCTTTCTATTTCAATTTCTGTGGATTCTGTTTTAATGGTTTAAATCAATTGTATTAGTCAAAAGGGATGTCTAATTAATTAATATCTTAATACTATAACAATTGTATTATTTTTTTTAAAATTTGAACAATAGTGCTCTATGAAATGTATTTTCTTTTTTCTGAAATGATGTGTGTTATATGGAATTTTCAGAATATTTGGGGGGATACTTTGTCTGGATTCAGTATTTTATGATTTAATAGAAATTTAGTATAACATTTGTCAGTGATAAATCATAAAACTTAAAATGAAATTTGAACAATTCCTTTAATTTTTTGGCAAACAAAGTACAGCACAACAGAGGTTTGCTATTTAGAATAAAACATAGATTATTTTTTTTCCCGTTTTTTTTTTTTTCGTTTTAATAAACGGTATTATTAGTATTATCACATTAAGAAGTACATTATACTGCACAATATAACATGTCTGTCATAATTTCTTTAAACTAAACCAAACTTTTATTTTTGGCGGGTTTGTATCTGTGTGTCTCAAATGATAGTTTTTATCAAATGAAATAGTGAAATGCTTGTGAAGTGACTCTCAGAGCAGCTCTGGATATGAAATTGATGTCCTTATAGTGAGAAAACACCATGAGCGTCACATGTTCTTGAGTATCATTCAGAGACAGACTTTACATTTAAATAGCAGCCATTTTGTAGTTTAAAATCCATAGACACAACTACTGATGTCGACTTTTAAGTTGTCTGGGTTCCTACCAATTTCACCAGAAATTCAACCAAGAAATACACGCAAATTATGCGTTTGAATAACAAATTCAGTGCTGACTGTTAAGGCTCCCTGCTAGCCAATAATCAATTAAATAAAAGTGTCAAAGCCATTCTAACTTGGAAAAAGGCGCTTTTGTGTTCCTGTCCCCGTCAACCCACAACCACTAAACCACAGCCCAAACCCTAAAATGAAGCCATAAATGTTGTTCCTGGACCAAAAACCGTTTATGCATCCTACTGTTTATCTTCCTATACTGTAAGATTATTTACACCTGTATAAGAACCTGTAGCAATATTTCTATTTGAACACAATCTCACATCTAATTAATGCTAATCACCTGTAAATTTCTCTACTCTTTATGTGTAATACACACACACACATCTAACGAAGATTAATTAGCAGTGCTAATTGACGCTTCGCCACCCTGTAGTGTGTGAAAATATGGATTGTCAAGACTAGCCACAGTCTATTACAGAAGAGCTCTATGTTCTATGCATCTTAATGCATCTCTACACTATTGATAATATAAAATTGATATTTTTTCCCATACATTTTTGGTGAAATTTCGCTACTGTGGCCACGCCATCAACCACATAAGTTTTTAGCTCTTTATCACCACCCATATTTATCCTTGTTTGGACATGCACAGATTTGAATAATAAGCATTTATGATGGATTTTCTGGAAAAAGTTGTTTGCATGGCCCAAAATTCTGATAAAAGCAAAAATATACACCTGTGTTATTCCAACATGATATCACGGCAATTCGAACATATTTTACAAGTTGCCCAAATTGTATGAATTCGTACGAATGACCTACCCCTGATCCAGTCCCTAAACCTACCCATCACTGGGGGTCAGACAAATCGTACGGTACGAATTTGTATGAATTAGTCACCTTGTACGAATTCATACGAATTGGTCGTGAGATAGCACTGGGTATTCGGATTCTAGAAACCAGAAAATTGGCTTAATCTGGTTTATAGCAATCAATGCATTTATATGATGCGTACATAATCGGAATATGACCAAATTCTCATTAAAACTAAACATGCGTTATTCGGATTCTAGAAATCGGAATGTTTCCTTAATCTGGTTATTGTGATCAAATAAAAAAATGGCCAGAATATACTTGTGCATGCAAATGCAACCATAATATCAGAATGTAATACTATAAGCAATTCCATGGTATTTACATGGTACCCCAAGGGAAACATTATCATGGTAAGCATGTCTAAACCTTATAAATAAAACACCTCACGTGTCCTTATAGAAATTTAACATGTAACATTGACCACATGCCGTGAGCTAGTATCCCAAATGCACAAGATTTGAGTGCATTTCAGAGCACAGCTTGAGATCGATAGATGCTCTTGCACTGACATTAAGAAGCACCTGCCCTCACGCTGGGAAGGGTTCGGATATGAACACAAACTCAGGATTCATTCAAAGCATCTGTATGCAGGGAGGTGTTCTAGGTCACGGCAGAGCGCTGATATTTGCATTGGTCTGGTTTTCTCTTTCTCTCTCTCTCTCTCTTCTTTCCATGTTTGACACGCAGCTCAAATACACACCCTGCCAGTCAAGGCCGTACACGCTAATGTGTCGGTTCACTGCGTGCTTGTCCTGCAGAACCCCCCCCACACACACACACAACACTTCACCCCCGTCAACATTCATAATGGCACATTCCATGAATACAAGAGCTGTTACAGGAAACCACCAAACTGAGAAGGGAAGGGGAGCCCTAGACACTAGGACCTTGATGAATACTTGGGAATTATTTCATTCTGCCTTGTCAAGTCACCTTTATCTATATAGCGCTTAATGTCAACTTTATTAAATATTAGGCATATTGTTTTACATGCTCCTGAAAAAAAAAATCCACTTATGGTCAAGGTTTACTGCACCAAAAACAAGCTTTTGCCTTTAGCCTTTAAATGTGACCCTGGATGACAAAACCAGTCTTATGGGTAATTTTTTTGAAATTGAGATTTATACATCACACTAAAGCTGAATAAATAAGCTTTCCATTGATGTATGGTTTGTTATGATAGGACACTATTTGGCCGAGATAAAACTATATTAAAATCTGGAATCTGAGGGTGCAAAAAAAAAACGAAACTTTGAGAAAATCGCCTTTAAAGTTGTGCATTTATATTCGCAATTGTGCAGCATTCCCTCACAAAAATAAATGTTTTATATATTTACGGTAGAAAATTGACCAAATATCTTCATGGAACATGATCTTTACTTAATATCCTAATGATTTTTGCCATAAAAGAAAAATTTATAATTTTGAACCATACAATGTATTGTTGGCTATTCCCACAAATATACCCGTGCTACTTAAGACTGGTTTTGTGATCCAGGGTCACATATGTAAATAAGCTGGGTTGTGATTAGCTAACCTCTTTGCATATTAAATGACTAACACTTTTCTATTGATTGACGGTTTAGAGCAATTTTTTTTTTAATTCTGATCCCTTCAGCATCCTATAGAAAAGTAGAATCTAATAAAATCTCTTTAATATCTCAAATGTATCTCCTATACATCAATGAGATTAAATGGAAAGCAAACTGAGACTTTTGCTTAAATTAGCCTCAGTGATCTCGTCTAGAGTTTCCCAGTTTCTCAAATTACGCTAAGATTAGTCGAGACCCAAAGTTTGCGATCAAAAGGCAAACAACCATGAAATTTTCATGGTCCAGTCAATCTAGTCATTTTAATAGTCATCCACACAATCTGTGATTTTGCGTGAGGGAAAAGGTTTTCCCCAAGCAGATTTCGCTACAGGTTCAAGTTGGTTACGCAAATTCGCAGTGTCGACCAACAGAAAGCAGCATGGTTTCAAAGTAGTGATCGAACAATATATCGCCACGGCCAATATTTGGCATTTTTAAAGTATCGGTATCTGTAAAATTGATTCTGTTTGGCCGATGTGTCTGAACACTTTTATTTTGACGTCGCTGAGAACGCCAGAGCCTGAGTACACAGAGCTCCCATTCTCCATCTTCATTACTTTACAATCTGTTTAATAGTCGTGTCTAATCCGTTATTAGAAAAAACAAAGAAAGTAAACGGTATACAGAAAAGTATTACCACATCTACGCGTTGAATCCACATGTACCAGATGTGGCCCGGATCTGGGCCGACACTATGTTGCTGTCTGGGTTAATTTCACAAGCCTTGCAGACTTGTGGACAGAAGAGTTCAAATTTACTGGAGATACACAATCAACAAACTTTAAACCCTTGATGTCAAACTATGCTGTTGTAATAAATATATAATCTTTACATCAGCAACCCTGCTCTCTCAGATATCGCCATCGGCCATCAAAAAACAAATCAATATCGGTTGACCGCTATTTAAAAGTGGCCCACGAAATTTCACTAATGTGACTGCGCCTTTAATGCAAACTCCATTATGTTTTTCAAGCTACAACAAAGCTAAAAAAGTATTGGGATGTTTCATCCAGACCTGATTTGAGATAAACTGTTTATTGTGCTCATACACTGTACCTTCTAAGGTTGTGAGCTGGATTAATCTCAAATTTGAAGGACTTTCTCGGACGTCCATCAGCACACAACAGAATTTCTATTACACCCAATGACATTTCGTCTCAGTGTACATGAATTATGGAACTGATTTCGAATACTTGTAAGGGGTTAAAACCATTCTTTGGATCCCTGTCGACCCCAATTCCCTTCCTCTATCCCAGTGACCCACGGATGACTGATTCACGGCCCGTCCCGAGGGTTGTTCGGCAATATCGTCATCACTCCACCAAATCATACAAGCTTCTGTCTCTTTAAACGCCGGGCTGTCCTTGGACTAGACGCTTTATTAACATCACACAAGGGCTGAGTTAATGTTATTATTGGGTGAATTGCATTGATGATATGAAAAGAAGCTGTTTAAAAGCAATGGGTCTAATCTCTAAAGCAGGACAACAATGAGCCAGCAGGCCTTGGGTAAATAATATTTTCTCTGCTGGAAAAAAGCATTTGTGGTTATATTTAAATTTGCAAAAAAAAAAAAAAAAAAATCCCTGCATGAACCCATTGCAAAACTCAATTTCATTTGAGTCTGAAGCATTAAAATGCATGCAGATAGTGTATTATAAGAAAAATAACTCATGTTTTATTTTTAGATTTTTATACTGCAGATATTTTTTGCACTGATTGTCATAAATAAACTTGTAAATTATAATAAATTATTATTAATCAGTTTTCAGAAACAGATCCTTAAAAATATAACATTGATTAGAAAATGTGTTCAGAGATGAAACAAGTGAAAATACTTATTAAAAAATAAATACAAAAATAAAAAATACATTAACATACACTTATGTAATAACTTATGTAATAAATATATATATAATACTGTCCTCACTACTTTGCCGTTTTTATTCATATTTATTTAATACATGTTTATTTCATCTATTTTTAATGTAATCCTTGCATACTACTCTGATCTGTAAATATCCTGAATTAAAAAGAAAAATCAAACAAGTCAAATATACATATTGCATAAGTGTCCCAATTATGAATGTGAATGCCAAATATCTAATCTCAAATGTGTTTTGCCATGTACGCATGGAACAACATCTAATCAGAGGAAGAAAAAATATATATATATCTAAAAAAACAAGTGGAAATTACTTAATAAAAATAAATACATGAAAATTACATAAATACACACTTATGTATTAAATAAAAATATATCTAAAAAAATACATAAAACTACCCTCACTGATTCATGCATCTTTATTTATTGGATTTTGTATATTACTCTTATCTGTCATCCATCACATATCCGAATTATCCCAAATTTGACACATATAACCTAAAATCATATAACCAATTATGATCTCAAATGTTTTTTTGCTGTTTACACACAAACGAGATCCAATCAGTGTTAGTTTTGAACTGATTGCCAATGTAAGCGAAATGGATTTGCCTAAAAACCAAGTTATTAAAAAGAAAAATCACACCTAACATGCTTTTCTCCGCATACATCTTGCAGAGAGGAGTATATTCACACTATACAACTCGCCAAAGTGTAGGGTAACACGTCTCCGCTTTGACAGAACACAAAGACAAAACAGGATCATGCAGTTTCGCCTTTCCTCCCTCCACCCACTCCATCCATCCTCACGTCTCGCCCTCCCTCTCCTTCCATCACTCATCCCGCGCTCATGATCACTATAATTATGCTGAGTGGGATAGCAGGGGCGTTGAAGAGCTCTCGAAAGAAGTGCACGTGCTTAAGCACAAAGCAGTCAGACTCAATTTAGGCTGATTTCTTTTGTGACGGTTGCATCACAATCGTGCATTATTGCGTTTTGTTACGATAATTGCCGCGAGTGACGGCGCCGACAGCGAGTTAAGGATGAATTTCTCGTGATGGGTGGATTTTCTGATTGCTCTCTTTTCTGAATCAATTTCCTTCGCTGACAACCAGTGCTCTACAACAACTTAAAGGTCAATAAATGCATTCGCAAGCCCCTGAGGTACAGATAACACCACGTTATCAGGAAGACGAGAGATTTTACTGTCAAAGACTTAGCATAATTACTGCGCTGTGGAGATCTGACTTTAAACGCGAACTGAAGTGACAGTGTGATATTATTTACTCTCTCGCTTCGTGTCTTTACGTCGCTCTCTCTTGTTTTTGGCAGAGAGCTGAGTGTGCAGCTCAGGGTAATGTTGCTTTTTTTCTGTGAAAGCAGCTCTGCCGGATGACTGACAGCTAAACGGCGTCGGTGACCTTGGCCGCCGAGGGGCTCCGGCCGTCTGAGATTTATGTGACAGGTCTGAAAACAACTCAGCGAAGGGACCGGGACCGGAGGAGCAATCCTGCGTGCTGCTGACGACACCTCCACGCCACAAGGGGCAAATGTGCAGAAGTGCACAGAATACACAGAATGCAACTGTGAATACAGACACAAGGCAATGGAAAATGTCACACTCAATTGAAAAAATGCAAAAGAAATAGCTAAAAAAAAGGGTTAAAAAACTAAAAAAGTCATTATGTACTCAACTTCATGATACTTTAAAATCTTTCCGAGTAGCTTATTTCTATACAATCCCAAAAAGATAAAGCACCATAAAAACATCCATATTAATAATAATAATTCTTAATAACTTTAACAAAAATTTACATTAATAACAACAACACGAATATATATATATATATATATATATTATATATATATATATATATAAAATTATATATATATATAATATATATATATATATATATATATATATATTATTCGTGTTGTTGTTAATTAACTAAATATATTATATATACATGAAATATTATATAATTATTCTATTTTTCATTCATTGAATATATATATATTCAATGAATTAAAAATAGAATAATTATATAATATTTCATGTATATATAATACAATACATTATTAATATTATTAATAATACGATGCTGCTAAAGATAACAACAGCATTAATACAAATTTACATGCATAATTATACTACACTAATATACATTTATAAAAAAACATTAATAATGAACAATAATTATATTTAATACAATATTAATATGAATATTATTAGTTTTTTATTGTTATGAAATTAAAAGACAGTTATATTATTATTACTACTACTGTTAATAATACTATCCATATTATTAATAATAATAATATTATGCTGATAAAATAACAACAACATTAATACAAATGTCCATTAATAATTATACTACACTAATATATATATATATATAGAGAGAGAGAGAAAGAGAAAGAGATAGAGAGAGAGAGAGAGAGAGAGCGAGAGAGAGAGAGAGAGAGAGAGAGAGAGAGAGAGAGAGAGAGAGAGAGAGAGAGAGAGAGAGAGAGAGAGAGAGAGAGGGGAGTATAAACATAATTATTAATATTATTTTATTTAATACACTATATATATATATATATATATATATATATATATATATATATATATATATATTTTTTTTTTTATTATTATTATTTTTTTATTCATTGTTATGAAATAAAATTTGTTATATCATTATTATTATTAATAATATTATTTGCGTACACATATAGATGTGCGTCCCCATCTAAACATTCCCAAAAACTACAGCAAAAAAAAGTGAGTAAATCTGTGCCAAAGGTGACATGACTCATGAGATCAAAGCCACATAGTGCTGATCTGGAATCAGCCTTCTCAAAAGAAGAAAAACCAAACACATGCGGTAGAGAAGGAGTAGCAAACATACTCCTGACCTCAGATCAGTGAACAAGAGCATCGAATCTGACCGGCTGTTTGCACAAGGACAAAGAGAAACAAAATACTGGGTAAAATTCAAATTATGGACACCAAAAATTTGAATCTCAGCACTAGAAAGCAATGATCAACGTACTTCAGCTACTGCACATAAATAAAAGGACTAGCTCTCAGGGATAATGTCAAATCATTCTAAATTAAACCCGTGTAGTTTTACAAGGACTGTTTTCTAATGTGGATCTGATACTATTGATCGTCAGCGCCAAAATGACCTCTACTTCCTTTATAGTCTCTTATTGCATTTAAGGACATTTTACCAGCACAAATGTAGCCTAATCATGGACTGCATGCGCTGTACACAAACCTTTACCACAAAATCTAAAGTTGTTAGCAAATGAGTTAGCTTAGATGCCAACGCTAATGACATATTTATTTTTTGTTTATTGATTGTGTGTCAGATTGTCATCCTATTTAGATAGCTTCACATTAGATTTTACCTCTGATAGGCTACTTCTGTCAGAGTCTCTCGTAAAGAAGAACAATAGCCGATCAGAAAGCCTGTGTGATTAGCGCCGCCACCTAAATGACATGGTGGGTGTCCCAATTCAAATACTTCAAGGGTACATAGTACGTAGTATAAGTTCATAGTGTAGTGTGTCATGTGGGACTTTTTTCTTTGCATTTTATATGGAAATGATAATCATAAAAGGTTTAGCAAGCTACTTAGCTTAAATGCTAATTCTATCAACAGGGTTAATGTTTTGTTTATTAGGCCTACTGCTCACGTGTGTGTGAATGTCGCACTGCGATTTTCATCGCTTTTTGAATACAAAGGTTGTATCAAGTTAGCTTAATGCTAATGCTAACAACAAGTTTGCTGTTTTTGCTTATTGTTTGTGTGTCTGGTTCTCATCCCATTTGAATTTTCTGGGTAATATTTTTTGTCTCCGATATGTTTCTTGTGTCAGAACCACTTGTAAGAGAAAAAGTCAGGAATACTTTTCTTGCCAAGTTTCACCATCTAAATCACATTCTCTAATTGCATTTATAGGCATTTTCTTGGATAAAATAAGCCTATTCATGAGCTACAAAATAAACCGATTTTTACCACATACAATCTAAAGCTACTTAGACTAAAAGTGTATGCTAATAACATGTTTATTGTCCTTAGATTTCATCCTGTATGGTTTTCTTGTGTCAGGATCACTCCTAAAAAAGAAAAAAAGTCAGAAAAGGACAGGGTTCAAAGAGACTTTATGGATAGTGCCGCCACCTAAATTACCTCTCAGTATCCTGCCTGTGGAATTACAGGTTTAGCATGGATCACGATCAGTCAGATGGTGAATTATAATGTGTGTGAGAGTAACCCAAGTGGTGAGTGTGGAGTGTGCCGTCATGGCTTTTCTAATCTAGCACACGTTGTTTAGTCATTAAAATTACAGAACAACATAATCATGCATCTATAGAAATCTGATTATTAAGGTGGTCTATTTCTTGTTAAGCAGAAATTAAACTGTGTGAATAACTCCAAATTGGCTGGTTGTGAAATTGTTGAGGGCAGCATACTCTCTTATTGCAAATGAAGCACTTAAACCCTGAAGTAAAATTGTAATTTTGCACATAATAAAAGTAGTTAACAAAGTCAAACACATGACCACTAATCCAACCGCTGTGCCTGGCATATGAAGGTATCAGCGATTTCCCTAATGCTTAAACCCAATGCAATTCTACTCATCATTTTTTCTCATTTTGTGCAAAAGGCTCTAGCTGAGTGGCGGTGCCGAATTAAATTTGTTCAGTGATCTCAGACTCCAAGCAAAGCTTGGAGTACAAGGACTGGGTAGCTACTTAATGAGTGTAGGCAATAAACTGAAACTGCCCTATTTTGATTTAATTAGATGCTCCGCAAAGGCAGTAGAGTTATTTTTCCTTCCCGAGGCTGTGCCGATGGGTTTGGCGTACCCGGCAGGAAACTCCATTTCCACTTCTCTTTTCTTAGCTTTCATTTCTTACCCCTCGATTTCTCGGCCGCCACTTAAGTCTGGGTCAAGGTCACCGGCCGAGAATATTGGCAGAGGAAAATTACACCAGCTTCTTTTCTTATTTTCTATCTCTGACCCCGGTTCTGAAGTGGCAAAGGATTACTCGCATACCAAAGGATGGCGGTGTAAATACAACGGAGATTGGAAAGAAAGGACCAGAGAAGCAACGTAAAGGAGTTATTGGATTTTCAGAGTTCCCATTTGCTTCCTGTGAAACTACACTGAGATCACGAGGGCTGGGTAATCTGCCATTAGTTGGACATCCGTAAGTGCTTCCTCTTGACCACAGCCATGCTACATAAACTTGTGATTGCTACTGTGGAAGACTTCCAAAGAGAAATTGTCAAATGAATCCGGCACTTTATTCCAGACTGTTTCTGAAAGCAGACTTGAGAACTACTATCTTGTTGCTTGCCATACACAGAGATTATGGGAAACTTCGCTCTTGATGAGCCAACCCCAGCCTTCCTGACACAAACTGACCCAAATACATAATATACCAGCACTGCAGTGCATCTTCCATTTGAGTTAACTTGCAACTGACGCCTTCAGTTGTCATCATGACTCAGGCTTCTCTTTTTTTCAAGGGGTGGCTTGTGATATCCTTGCCATTAGAGGTCTGTGTCAGCCAGCCCTTCCAATGACAGATATGTGGTAGGTTTAGAGACTTGACGCCTCAGCCCAGTGGAGTATGGTGCTAAAACAACACGGCGTGCCACCCACCCTTCACACAGGGGTGGATTCCAGGGCTGCTGCACAAAGCAAACTGAGTGAGGCTGGGTGGAGAGACGGGGTAGGGCTTTTGTCAGCTGCACAAGCAGAGCGGTTCGGGCGTGTGCCTCTGATCTTTGGGAAGCTCCTCAGCTGTTCCCTGCTGGACAGCTGGACCCCTGAGGGATCCAGACAGCCTGCTCAAATTAGAGTACAGGCGACAGGACTCGATGCATTTCCCTTGAGAAAACATGTCTTGCTTTTGCTACACACAACTGCACAAATTCCACCAATAACCACATTTTTAATTATTCAAAGTGCATAATTGTGAACTAGGGGATGTCACCAAGTAGGACCGATTGCTGGATCAATATCCTTTGGACTAACATTCCTGAACCAATGATGTTATCCTCTATTACTTAAAAACTTTTTAGTTTTTAGTTTACCCCAAAAAAACAAAACTCAGTCATAATTTACTCATGTCGTTTCAAACCTGAAACGAATCAAAGATCATTTGAGAAATGTCTCAAAAGTTTTTTTTTGTTCATACAGTGGAAGTGAATGATCAACGAAATGGTTTGGTTGCCATTATTATTCAAAAAATACTGTACTTTCTTTAGTGTCCCGCAGTAATACAGGTTTCCAAGTTTACATTTTTTGGGGGTGAACTATCCATTTAAAAGCAGTTTACACATTAAATGATGATGAACAAGTTCTGTATTAAACATTTAGGGGCGGGGGGCAGAGTGAGACAAATGTCCTGACATCATAACGAATTTTATTTTTAAATTAAAGCTCAAGTACCTTGATATACTCTTCTAGTACAATTTCTTAAAAAATAAAATCATGAAATTATCTTTATATTTTAGTAGATTATTTTAATTGGATAGAATGCAAACTGTAAAACTGTAGTTGGAAGCTTACAAAACCAAGTAAACCATAAAAAGTCTAAACCAACGGTTGGGTCTACTACATCCAATCGATACATAGCAATCCTAGGCCCTGTTTACATCTGGTATTAAGATCTGTTTTGGTCAATCGGATCAAAAGTGGACGAGGCTAAATATAGGTGTAAATGGGGTCTAAAACGTTTTGAGTTTTCAACCACTTCCAAAGGTAGTCGAAAACACATTCAACCGGATTGAAAAGCCACAAAAAACGCCTACTGTAACCACCAAATCTGACCTAAAGAGTAAACATTATGGGAAGCGCTCTAGCAAGACAGGATTTAAACTTTGTCAGCTGAAGACCCAAGTTTGGTTTAAAGATGAAAAACGTGCCAAGCACAATGTTCTCTCACCATTCCCTATTTCTAACACACACTCACAGTGTTCGGCGTGATCTTGCGGCTGTCAGAGTAGAAATGACTCCATGTGCATTCATATGTAAATTGCGTAAGCTAATTTCATCCATTAGATCGAAAGATCTGAAAAAGCCCATTAATTTACCCCCTCATAGACCCTCCGCTTAAAGAAATCAGGACAGAAGTGGTTGAAAAGGGACAATAGAGACTTTTAAGATTAAAACATCAGACGTAAAAAGGAATATGTCTCCCATGTCGCGATTCGATCGACCAAAACACATCTTAATACCAGGTGTAAACAGGGCCTTAGTTGTAGACTCCCATGTGCCTAATCTTATCCCAAACCCCACCTCCACAATCAATACTGATTTTAATACTGATTCGCAGGGGTTCAAGCCCCTACAGTAACTGTAAAAAAAAAACTAATCCCATTGGTTTATATGAATGTTGTTCTAAGAATTCTCTTCACAAAGTTGTAATTGTGCAAAGCAGTTAAAAGACACTCTGCCTACATCCTTAACTGCACCACAGGGGTGAGAAAGAACACAAGAAATGCATAACCATCCCCTCTAATATTTGCTTCTTTGAAGGCCTGGCCACTATAACTTCAACCAAGCACTACTCTTCAATTGAATAGTGGTCAGACTCACACCACTTCTCCTCAAGGTTTTAATGAGGTCCTCGGGGAGAAAGCCTGCTCGTCGCGCCCTAACACTCTGTAAGAGCACTGACCTCCTGCCCCATCATACTGTCAAACTGTGTCATAAGAGACCCAAGAACTATTCAAATCAAATGAGAAATGAAAAACGAGCTGCGACGCTAATGATCCGTTCAGTGTACATGTTGGCTTGCCGTTGTTTATTTCTCAATTCTGCTCAAAGATAAGCCAGGCTGATTAATGTTCAGTCACATAGAGGTGATGATAATTACCCCGATGATAAAATGTCACAGATGTTAAAGGTTACACTCGGCCCTGTTCTTGATAACTGGGTTCCTTACCATTTAATCCCTCCAGAGATATTTTTTACTAGCCATTTTGAAGACTAATCTTACCTAATCTCCTTAAATTATCAAACTTTATGGTAAAAGAAGCTATTTTTGTCACACAACCATCTGTCCTATAATCTACGTTCAAGCATCGTCCTTTCCTTTGCAGTGTTTTGCCATGAAGAATACCTCAAGAAGTGAAAAAAACTCGTTTTTTTCTGTTTGTGACATTAGCAGTGTAGGAATTATACACCTTCATCTTTAAATAGAGATAATTCATTGATCCTTCTAACAAATCAATGCATAGACATGATGAAACAAGCATGCTACTCGAGTTTGCACGTACAACGAGCGAGTGTGTGTGTGCATTAATGAGACAGAGATGGCCTTTTGATTTATTTGCATTACAAAGCAGGCACAAAGACCGACTGTAATCCATCAAAACCAGGCAATCTGATTCTCCGAAAGCATTCTTCAGATAAACAAAATTACGGCTTTAAAAGACCTGCGCCCCATCGAATCTCAAACTCCTGGTGTTCAAAAAGATTGCTTTGGAGAAATATAAATGGATATCTTACAAACAGATACGTCTGATTAAAAATCCTCTTTAAATAATGCCGCAAATGAATGTATCGTTACAGGCGAGTCTCATTATTCCTTCAGATGACAAATGGTAAACCCAGGTTGCAATATTCATATACTAATATCCGGGATCCCGTCGTGATTTAATAAATGCACTGCTGACATTTACGCATCTTTATCTTATTAGTATAACAACAAAATATTAGTCCTAAATGAGGAGCAGCATAATAACCCAACGCAACACAGTACCAATTAGGTGAAGGGACAAATGATCTAATTATATAATTGTAATTCTGGGGGTTTATGCTATGACCGGCGAAGAAGCGGGGACGGCAGACAGGCTTGTTAAGCCATGTCATTTTAATTGTGATTTACAGCTCTGTTCAGTCAATGCGTGTGTATATGTGTGTGATGGAGGCGTCTGACGGGCTGAATGGCCTGCTCTCATTAGTAAATGTCTCCCTTCATTGGTACCAAAGTATAGAAAGCGCTGACCGCTATATGTGGGGTGTCGTTTAACCATCCTAGACGCTTGGCAAGGCCTGGATGCACTGTTGGTTTTGTTGGCAATTATCAGTGCCGACGAAGCAGGTAGTCCTCACAGAAGCGTGAAGTGCTGGACCACATGCTTCAGCGCATGGGCGGCTTGTTAAGAAGATCACGTGGTGTTAGCCCTTGCTAATTTACACATCGCTTGGTATAAAATCTTTCAGTGTTGTTAAAAATAAAACTGCGTCACGATGTTGACTCGATTGACTAGAGCTGAGCTCAGCCGACCGTGTCTGGACGGCGAGAGCATGTCAGTCCATGTTTCGTCTATTGAGTGAGCACTCGGTCTCCGTCTCCAGGGGGTCCGTCGAGTACTAGAACACAGTCTGGCCCCTATCCAGCTAAACCTACGGCTAGATAGCATGCAAACTCTTCTACGTAACGCACATCTGCCTCATTAACCCCTACAGCACCTATTGATTTTTTACCCCCATGATTTTAAGGATTCTCAAGCTTTCCACAGCCATTGTGCTAATTCCAGCTTACAAGGGATAATATAATACTGGGCTTCCGGTGTCTGCTGCAATCCACCAAGACAATAAGTCAAGATAATTTAGCCATCTGTTGGTTTTGTGCTGAGACCACGAAAGGCTGTTCAGTGTTCCAGTCTAAAGATTAAATATATTTAGTAAAATTGCCTTTATATTTCACGTAGTAATTCAATGACTAAATTGTGCATCTACACAGTGTGAGTTTATGTAATTTTAAACATTAAAACATAGTTTTGGCTATTTCAATGCAAACCCTGCCAGATTGTAGTGGTTGCACATGGATAAAGCTCATTGTTTAATCACCTGTTGTTTTAAGGCCCAAAATAACCACCGTAAATCAGTCGCCTGGCCCTAAAACTAAAATTGCTCTGTTACATTGCCACTCGAGTTGCTGCTGTAATATTCAGTGATTGCATGTTACTGCGTTCGGTCATGAAAGTTTGTGTCTCATTTTATTTTCCTTGATTAAAATCATCCATTATATTGGACATTATAATTATTAGAAGCAGTAATCCCACGCTTGGACTATTAATCAGGAAAAAAAATGCTCAAAATATGAAAGTCTTGAACGGATTAATTTGTGAGTTAATTAAGGGGGTACGATTTATTTGCTAAGGAAAAAATTGCTCATAAAAAGCATCTCCTCCAGCCTATGGTATATTCCCAACCACACTGCTAAAATTGTAACAAAATCATAAAATAATTCACAAATTTATTTCAGATTTTCTTTTTGATCACAACGCTTAATCACCAAAATGTTAGAAGAACAAACCACAGTTAAAATGCCGCTAAGACAAATTCTCTCATATCCTCCAAACAAGCAACTGGTGTGAAATAAAAACCGTAGACAACACAATTATGAACCTAGAAATATCTAAAACACTGGTATGAAAAGGATGGAAACCAGAAACCTTTCAAAACAAATACGAGGCTTTGCCGCTGAGCTTGGCATCTCCACAACCCAGACTACAGTCCCTCTGAGAGCTACAATGTCACATAAAAATACCCCTTTTGTCATTCTAAATGACACCGGAATAAAGCGAGCCTCGACGGACGATGCCCACTTCAAAACTCATCTAGCAACATGTGAACTTTGCAGTTGTACATGACTGAAAGTCATTGCAAAGTCAATATACAATTAAAATAGGTCCTATTTATTTTAACACGTGGTCTTATTGCACACAATTCAACAGGGAACACAAAGTATGGCTCGCGAACACCTTTCTTTAAGAATGTTTTAGGACAGCGCAGAAGAGGGATCTCATTATAATTTTATAGACAAAGGAGACATTAATGCACCAACAGGAATACTTGAATAGTTCTAACACTTAGAAAAGAGGCAAAGCGGAATGTTTTGACCAGGAATAGCTTCTCATCTCTACACGTTACCTCTTCCTGTCTTATCTCCTTCTCCCTCAAGTAGGCAGTCTGCTGTTCCTTACTCTCAATTAAAGTAATGGACATCTGGACAGCAATCGGGACGGCCCCTCTGGGTAAAAACACCCACAAAGGATCTGCACGTCTCGTCTCTTGCTAGATAGTGGGCTTAAATCGATGAGCTCAAAAGACTAATTGTAGAACGCACTACAGCAATACAGAATCCCGTTAAGATCAGAGTCATCATTTCCTCTCACTTCCCAGACGAATTTCCTCCCAGGCCCATTTAAAGGGTCATTTAAACGGTCTGTTTATTAGAAAAGATCTAAGGTGCATTGTTCAGTTTTTGCTCTTTACACTTTAGTTTCAAAACAGGCAATTTGAAGGCCATTTTTTTCATTTACGTTTAATACAATTCATAATGTGAAGGAGGCCAGTAAGTAAGAGCTGTGCTAGTAAACCTCACTCCCCAGGCCTCAAGAGGCGCACTAGCGACCAACGTTAGAGGCTTCAGTCTTTAGCATTCTTGTTAACAAGCCTGCATGCGGGCTCAGAGATCATGCGGGCTCATGCAGGCTCGGGCCCTCAAATCCCAATCGAAGCATGCGTGTACAATCAAAGGGGTCACATTGGTGCCGTGACCCGGATGGGAGGAAACAGAGGCCAGCTTGTAAGAGCTGTGCGAGTAAATAAAGCCCACTCAAGACGCTCACTAGCGGCTTTATTTACTCTTTATTAAGTCTTTAGCGGTCTTGTTTGCTCACTTGCCTCCCATGCCGGAAACACCTTTTTGAATCACGCTCAGAGCAGTGCAAGAAGAACTGGAAAGGTTACATTGGTGCCGTGACCCAGATGGGAGTGAGGTTTCCGGAATGTGCTACAGCTCAATTCATAACATACTCAATGCAAGTACATGAAAGCAGATGCTTCTAGATATAAACTCGATTTCAGGTTTCTTTTTATAATGTGTCTGAACACGATCCATAAACCCACGTAAGTGTGTGTTGAATCCTTAGTACTGTTGCTAATAATGCTATAATGAGCATTGAAATGTCTTCCTCATTATAAACAAATCTTATTCTTCTCTTAAAACCAATTTAATCATGCTGCTCAATTTGATATTAGGGGATGATATATTTGCATGAGTTTCTTTCTTCTGTTGAACACAATAGAAGATATTTTAAAGAATGTTGGTAACCGGAGAGTTGATGGACCCTATTGACTTCCATAGAAGGAAAAAAAATACAATGGAAGTCAATGGGTGCTGTCAACTTTCTGCTCACCAATATTCTTTAAAATATCTTATATTGTGTTCAGCAGAAGAAAGAAACGTATACAGGTTTGACACAACTTGAGGGAGAGTAAATGATGACAGAATGTTCATTTTCAGGTGAACTATCCCTTTAAGTAAATGATTTCATATCATATCAGCTTTATCTGTAAATTACGGTTTTATATTGATGTTTTCAAAAAACACGTGTAATAGCGTGTGGCCATTGATACGGTTTCCTATGCAATGGTGATGTTAGCCAATCATAACAATGGCCGTTTACTGACAAGCTTTAAATGAGCCAACCTTTAAAAACGATCATTTCAGAGGGTCAGGCTTAAAAATTATAATTTTTCCATATATATATTTGTTTGTTTTTGTGCTAACTTTATTAACATTATAAGTCAACCTCAAGGAACACATACAAATGCATGTCATGTATATACAATGAGGCTACATTGGCTAGTAGCTTGTACTTGTGCAAATTATATTTATGGACTAAGAGTGAAAATGTGCTTTTCACTTATGAAATCCAACCTCATATGTTTAACGTCACAAGGCCAAGCATCTAAACTGAGTTTTCTCACAGGACACGGAACCAAGGCTCGCTAACGCCACGTAGCCCTCTTCAGATGGAGCCATCATCAGTTAAAATGCTTTTCATGCGGGGGTAAATGGGCGCTCTGCAGCGGGGACCACTTTGTTCTCGCGGGACACATTAGCCCCTCAGGCGAGATCCCTACATATGCTGCCGATTCTCTCAGATTACAACCAATTTTCTGGATGCATTTGGTTACATTGCCGACAGACACATCATAGCTAGAAAGCACATCTAAAAATATATGCGATGCAGCCCTATTGGGAATTATTTTGCGTGCATTCGTTTCTTACCGTTCTGTAAAATATTACAGGCTATTTCTAGCTTTTTAATGTGTTTTATCCCCCTCCATTGAATTCAATGATTTAACTTATGTTCTGTTTACGGCTGAAGCTATAGAATTAAAAAGTAGGACAAAAATAGAGGTACTTTCAAATGTGATGCTAAACAATATATCTTGCAGTTGTAACTAGAGTCCCTTGCGACATAAAAACTTAAGAATGCTTTATCTTACACTCTCTTAAACTATGGAAAATTAATTTCTTACCTCCCTTGTTTTCACTTATTCAATTATACAGTTGAGTATCCCTTATTTTCATCCTTCCCTAGTCCTTGTTCAAGCTCTGACCTTAAGGCATAATGACTATGTATGGCTTGTCATTTAGGAGAAACGCCTATGTGGACCTTTGACCTCTGCCTGGGTTGAAGGTCGTTCTGTCAATCTGTCGCTTTACTCTGGTTCCACACAATGAGGATGATGCAAGCAACCCGAGAACCCACTAGAGATGCTGGGATGGGGGTTTGGAGCCCCATGATCAATAGTTTTAGAATAGTCAGGCGGTTCAGGTTATGGATACTCACATTACTTTCTGCTTGCTTACGGGAACTGCAGATTAGGGCATGGATTTTTTTTTTTTTCATTAACATGCAAAGGATAAAATAAAGGACACAATGTTTAAATATAGACTTGATACTGTAGAGAAGACAGAGGGATGATAGAGAACAGAAGATCTTTCCAAAAATAGAGTTAGATCAAATATCTTGAATATAACACATTAAATACATGAAAATAACATATTTGGAGATTGTAGGCCAAACAAATTATGGAATATTTTCTTTAATTAGATAAATTACATTTCTAATTTTGTATGTTTTGAAATTCTACAAAAAATGTAATATGACATCAAACTGTACCTTATTCGCTGAAAGTGCCAGAAGACCTTTTTTGGAATCTTTTATAACAGGACATTGTGAGACTTGAGCGGAAAAGATAAACCTGTTAATTAGCATACAGATTTCAGAATATCCCTAAGCAAGATAAATGTGTAAATTAGAAGAGTGGCTTTACACATCTATAACAGTCATCATATAGACCTGTCAGATCGCTTTGTTCCCTGCAGAGATGCCTGACGAGAGCCTGTCGAGATTCAAAGGTTAAGAGCAGGATAAGAACGGATAAAGAACTCCGGTGGATTGGGATAAGACTTTCAAAGAGTTCCCAAATAAATAAATAAAGATTTCTCTACTGCGGCTCGCTCCCGATTATCTCGCCGTAACTGATAAACTAATCCTTTACTGAACTTTGACTCTGATCATTTTAGTGAAATCTACTTTGCAGAGGATTAAAGGTACACTGTAACTGATTTCTGTAATTTGAACAGTATTTTACTGTAATATGTACTGTAAGATACTGTAAAATGTTTATACAGTATGTTACTGTAAACCGCAAAGGATTATGGGAAAATATATGGTCACTACTGTAATTCTTCTCTACTGTAAATCAATTTACAGTAGTGAACTAGCCCGTGTAAAACTGACCAATGGCAAGAGAGATTTCTTTTGATTTTTTTTGACTGTATTGGTTGAAGTGGCCGTTAATGTGGACAAAAGATGTAGCCTACCGGTAACTCCAAAAAGGTTAGTACATTATTTCTATTTTATGTAAAACAAAAATTTGCAAATGTTTTCATTTATGTTAACAGCAAACTAACATGATTTGTCTTTTTGTTTTCGTCGGAATGGTTTTGGTGCCTTTTTTTTCCCTGACAGTCGGCCGGATCTCCGTCACGGTGATATGGTAAGTAAGCTAATAAGTTCACCTATATTATCCGAAATATTCTTTAGTTAAAACGATAACAATAACGTTTGTACATATCTCTGCCTCTTTAACGTAAGCTCGCTAGGCGGAGTCGTCGGTTAGGCTAACGTTAACCGCAAGGAACTAACGTGTCGTGGTGAAATACTGAGGTAAAGTGAGATAGACGAAACCCTTGTTTAAGTGAGGTTTTTAAACAAGATTTTCACGTATATGCTTTGATTTATTTTCAGGTTTGTGATCTGTATAATGTCTGCAGTCTGCAACGATGGAGGTGTGTGTTGGAGCCTTAATTGCCGTCATAACATCAACTGGTAGGTTAACTTCACTTAAATAAGCCGAAGTAAACTTAAACAGAGAATAATAATAACATATGTTCCGTGAACTTCCGTCCCCTATTTATCACAACTTAGCTAGTTAGGGAGATGTAACAACGTTAACAGTGAGCTAAAGTGAAAAAATAAGTTAAAAGGAATAGTGCACCTCAAAAAGAAATTCTGTCATAATTGACTTGCCCACAAGTTGTTCTAAACCTGCATGAAGTTCTTTCTTCTGAACATAAAAGAAGATATTTTGAAGAATGTTGGTAATGGAACAGTTTGCTGGTCCCCATTGACTTCTATAATAAATAAATAAAAATACTATGGATGTCAATGGGGACCAGAAACTTGTTTGGTTACTCATGTTTTTTAAAATATCTTCTTATACACAGCACAAGAAATAAATTAATACAGGTTATGAACAAGTTGAGGCTGAGTAAATGGTAAATGGATATCATTTTAATTTTTTAAGTAAACTAACCGTTTAAGCGACACCATTGTTAATTACATCTTTTGTTTTATTTTCAAGTTTGTGGCCTGAATCATGTCTGCAATGTCGGAGGTGTGTTTTGGAGTCTTTTCTTGTGATTGCCGTCCTAATGGTGATGACATCTACAGGTGGGTAAGATGACATCAACTAAATTAGCAGAATTATGCGTTAGTTTAGCAGGCAAACATAATATAATGTAACTCCCGATGAAACCAACGGAAGGGGAGAAAACGGGTTTACCAGGCAGCAGAGTTAAAGTGCTTTTAAATAATCATTCATCAGTTTCTGTTCTTTATTTTGAATTTGCAGAAGCCATTCCCTCCGGACTGTACATCACTGCGGATGTCTCCACTAATATACAGAACAGGTTGACGTTTGAGGAGGAGGAGGAGGAGGAGGAGGAGGAAAGGGTTAGCAATATACCATTATCAATATAGCAAAATTTTGCTAACTAATATTTTAAATGTTGTTTAATTTATTAAAAAAACTATAAACACCATACAACATCATATCTTACATCATCTTTACCCCTCATGTCGTTGTTGTTAGTAATACGTTTTGTCATTGTATTTTATTTCTGTGAACTATAATAACACTGAAAGGCTGCTGTGACTTTGTCTGTTTCAGGAGAGTCTGTTCTCTAAGCAAAAACATGGATGCTGACTATGAAGAATCATCATCCAGCTACTACAGCTAACAGACTCTTCTTCAGCATTAACTGTCCATTTTGTCGAATGCAGAATTAGGTAACCCAAAATATATATATATTTTACATTACATTTACATTCATGCATTTGGCAGACACTTTTATCCAAAGGAATTACATTGTATTTAAGTTTAAAGGAACACCCTACCGTTTTTTGAAATAGGGTTTTTTCACTGTCTCCTCTATATTTAGATAAGTGGGCAAATGTATTTTTGTCTCAGTGCATGCATTGTCTTAAGGTGCGTTCACACCAAACGCGAATAGAACGTCTGGTGCGAGTGATTTAAATGTTAAGTCAATGTAAAGACGCAATTATGCACCTCTAGAGGTCAATCAACATCAGCCATCTTGCAAACAGACAACCGTCTAGCACTTGCCCCTCCCACAAGAAGCGGATTTCTCCTCTGACGCGCGTCAATTTCGCTTCAAACACTTGCTTTTTACGCGTGTCAACTTAGCTTTGGACACGCGATTGGATTCTACATGTTCAAGCATCCAACTAGACGTGGTAGACGAGAATTTTACGCTCTATTCGCGTTTGGCAGCGCCGCCGGATAGCATGTCTGGATAGCATGTCCGCTCCCGACTTTTGGGGAGATTTTTCACCGTATCCCCCAGAGTGAGATACATACATAACTTTTTTCATCTCCGTGCGTGCCGTAACTCTCTGACGCACCCACCACTAGCCTACAGTAGCTTAGACCAAAGACTGGATGTAAATAGCTCCAGCTAGCATACTAATCCCAATAAGTGACAAAATAACACCCACATTTTCCTATTTACATGTTGTGATTTGTATAGTCACAGCGTGTACAAATAATAAGGTCATATGAGACACTGCCATCTTTTAACCATATAAATACTGGGAACTATATTCTCAGAAGGCGAAGCACTGCTACTTCTGTGGAGTGATTACCGCAGCTCTGAGCAAACTCTCTGCTCCTCACTACAGGGCTTCTCAAGTGCTGCGAGCAAATCACTCCACAGAAGTAGCAGTGCTTCGCCCTCTGAGAATATAGTTCCCAGTATTTATATGGTTAAAATATGGCTGTGTCTCATGTGACCTTATTATTTGTACACTCTGTGACTATACAAATCACAACATGTAAATAGGAAAAGGCTGGCGTTATTTTGTCACTTATTGGGAGCAGTATGCTAGCGGGAGCCGTTTACATCCAGTATTTGTGCTAAGCTAGGCTAGCGGTGGGTGCGTCAGACAGTTACGGCACGCACAGAGATGAAAAAGGTATGTATAGACTTATCTAACTCTGGGGGATACGGTGAATAAGCTAAAGTCCCAAAAAGGCGTGTTCCTTTAAGACTAGGCGATTTCCTAGACAGATATTGACTTGGGACTATATTGCGGTGAATCACAGGCGAACCACTGCTACTTGGGCGCAGAGATATGACGCAACACCTGAAATCCCCCAACTTCCGTCAACATATTGGTGTGAATATTAGTTAACTATTTTTCCTACAGTAGACATAGTGAATGGCGATGAATATGGCGGATTTTGTGAGAGACAAAGAAGATGAGTTCTCAAAAAAGTCGAAGACTATAGGATGGATCAATGCAGAGAAGTCCTCGGTAGCTGAGACACAACTGCGGGCACCTCATCTTGA
Source organism: Chrosomus eos (assembly GCA_036326025.1). Lineage (NCBI taxonomy): Eukaryota > Metazoa > Chordata > Actinopteri > Cypriniformes > Leuciscidae > Chrosomus > Chrosomus eos. The sequence continues at coordinate 28,273,892 of CM070838.1, forward strand.
TCTGACACGTTGAGCCTGGTCATCGATGGCAGTACCTTGTCCCACTCGCCACAGCACAGATACTCTATTTCAGTCGGCATAGGCTGGCATATTCCTACACTCACACCACCAGTTAGTGTCGGCTCTCATCCTCACGCCCTCAGGCTGTTGAACAATCGCAACCTCCTCCTTTTGTCTGTCTTATTTCCAAAGCACGCAGCCCCTCTTCTGAAAACTCTGGTTCGTAGAGTTATGGTTCTGGATCTTGGCTGTCTGAGAAGTCACCCTCTTCGTCTCTCACAAAATCAGCCATGTTTATCGCCATTCACTATGTCTACTGTAGGAAAAATAGCCAGCTAATATTCATGCCGGTATGTTGACGGAAGTTGGGGGATTTCAGGTGTTGCGTGATATCTCTGTGACCAAGTAGCAGTGCTTCGCCTGTGCTCCGTCCCAAGTCAACATCTGCCTAGGAAATCGCCTAGTCTTAATCTGCATTGCTATTTGCACTCGTTGTGAATAGACCCTTTTACTGTTTGTACACATTGATGACGTGGCAACGTATGCGTGCGCAAATTGGCAACGGAAGTATGGCGAAAATCAGCCCATATAAAGTGGGCGCTGCAGACGCGAGCATTTTTTTATTATGTCCTCGCTCCAATCAACACGTTTAATCGCCTGCAGCCACAGGCGCCGCCGGTTCTTCTGAAACGGCCGTGATCCTGTCGGAATCCTATAAAACTTAAGTCCCATGGTGGAATATCGATTAGTGCAACCGTAAACGCAACAACCAGACATTTTGATGCTGGGAAACCGTTTTGATAAACTTTAGGAGTTGCTAACACGTTAGAGCCAGTGGGAAACAACACCACTTCCGTTGCCAAACTATTTGATCACGTGGGCTGTAAAAGGGTCAATACGCAGGCCACAAAAAGTAATTGAGTTTTTTAATCACTTTTACTCCCAACATGCTATCCGGCAACAAAGGGTTCCATTTATTATGCAAAGCTAAGCTAGTGGCGGCACTGCCAGACTAAGACAATGCATGCACTGAGACAAAAATGTGTTTGCTTAATATAGGGGAGACGGTGAAAACCACCTTTTTCAAAAAACGGTGGCATGTTCCTATTATTAAAGGAGAACTCCGGTCAATTTTAACATTGAGCTCATTTTTTGTACATTTGGAGTGCTGTCAGTACAGAGAACAACGACAAAAATCGGTGTTGTTGCCTACACCGTGTTATCCTCTTTTTAAAATTCGCACCCCGTTGACTTAAACGGGGCAAGTTCTAAACCTGCTTTTAGCCTCTTAACATCCTTGATGTGTCATTACAAGTTACCAATGATCGCGCACGCGCGAACTCGACAATAGACTACTGTCGACTTCGACCGAAAACAGGAAGAAAACACAGGTATGTGAGCTGGCTGAATAAACATCATTTTTATTCATATCTTTCACATCTACTGCAGTCAGATTGACCGTGGTCACTCTTAATAACACCACTCACATGGCTGTGCACTTGTAATGACACATCAAGGATGTTAAGAGGCTAAAAGCAGGTTTAGAACTTGCCCCGTTTAAGTCAACAGGGTGCGAATTTTAAAAAAAGGATAACACGGTGTAGAAAACACTGATTTTTGTCGTTGTTCTCTGTACTGACAGCACTCCAAATGTACAAAAAATGAGCTCAATGTTAAAATTGACCAGAGTTCTCCTTTAAGTTATCCATTCCCTGGAAATCAAACTCATTGTTTCAGCATTCTTGCATCTTTCTCTACTGTTGAAGCTACACAGGAATGTATTGTGAAAGAATGAAGCTTAAATGATTCGAATGTAATAGATTATGAGGTAATTATGTACCATCTCTGTAGGTGCATTCAGAATCAGATGTTTTGCTTTTATCAACATAACATGCATCATTAAGTTTGAGAGTTAGGGCAAATTCTGACAACACCGATCTCAAAATTAATGTATTTTTTTCCCCTTTGTGCTTGCAGGTTCATTCTCAGAATCAACTCTGATGGCACCAAACACTAAAGGCACAGAGCAGATGGAAATCTGGAAAGATCCACACACAAAAAAGCATCAGCCTGAACCTCCTCAGTGTTTCTCATCAGAGAGCTTGTCAACTTTGACTGGCAAAATTACTGAAATGTAACAACACAAACTGACTTTTATGGTATTTTATTATTTTAAGGCCTGTTTTGGTTTTCAGTGCGTGTACGCACGTTTTTGCCATGCTACAGATACAAATGGTCCCCAGGAGATTAGTTCTATGGACTTTGGTGATTTTTGCCTTTTTTTTTTTCAGCTATTGAGGTCAAGATTTGTAATTTGTACTTCTAAAAACAAAATGTTCAACAATTAAAAATAATATTTTAAGGACAAATGTTCATGAGTTGTTGTAATTTTTGGGGGTGGGGTAAACATGTAAAAAAAACAAAAAAAACTCAATACTAATACTGTAAATGACAATACGGTAACAGACAAAATACAGTAAATGGTACAGTATACTGTAATTGAAAATACAGTAAAGATACAGTATACTGTAATTGAAAATACAGTAAAGGTACAGTATACTGTAATTGAAAATACAGTAAAGGTACAGTATACTGTAATTGAAAATACAGTAAAGATACTGTAATTGAAAATACAGTAAAGGTACAGTGTACTGTAAGTGAAAATACAGTAACAATACTGTAAAACATTTTACAGTAAATTACTGGCATCCAGCTGCCAGTAAGTTACTGTAAAATTTACAGCAATCTCTTTACAGTGTAGAGGATGTGAACAGTACAAAGAAATAATGAGAATCTTTTCAAAATTCAAGTTCCTTAACGGTTTTTTTTAGTACTTTTGAGGAAGGCATTGTTGGAAATGAGAAATGCATTACTTAATTCATGTACAGCCCTAAAGATAGTAAACAAAAAATGATGCCGAATATGCCATGTAGTCTCTTAATAAATATGAAATACCACTTATTAAAACAAAGTCCCTCCATTAATGAAAGATAATGGGATTTTTTATCTTTTTCGGTGTTCAAATACCAACGCAAGTATGAGCAAACGTAAGAGTGATGTTTGCCTTAGCAAAATATAAACCGTAGTCCTCCGCCCTTTCTTTCTTTCTTTCCCTTGATTCGTCCGTCACCTGATCTCTGAATGGCTTCACTACCAGAAAATGTAATGAGGAAACATTACGGATATGTACGTTTTGTCCTTGCGCCTAAATTGGCCGTAATATGAGCCGAGTGATTCTTCATTCGATTACATCTGCAAGTCTCTGTTTCTTTGGCTCCTGTTTTTTTTTTTTTTTTACCAGCCACTAAAGAGTGAGATGGCTAACAAATCTTTTTTTTTTTGCCAATCGACAGACAGCACGTCATGCTATTTTTACATTTGAAGCACCTCGGCTTGCCTGAGACCCTGTGATGGCAGGAGACGTCTTCAGTGAAGTACTTTGCACCATGACAGAGAGAGATAGGGGAATGAAAGAGTAATATATGTCTTGCGGGAAAAGACATCTCCATCTGGCTCTGACTGATCTCTCGCGGAGGAACTAGAGCCCTGTGGAGCGGTCGGGGTGGAAATTAAAAATGCAGAATATGCAGACAGAGGGCCGACTGTATTTTATTGTCTTCATTTTGCTCTGTTTGGATTGGGTGTCGCACAGAGGAGCTGTTGTTTAACTCAACCGCACTAAACCCTTTTAAGAACCCTTTTTATTGCAGCCCAAAAATCAAAGGAAAGAATTGAAAGAATATATAGTTGTCTTAAAGAAAATGAAGCCTATTTTGGCACCATTAAGCACAATCTTTTAAGCACATTTTACCCCCTCATTCTACCCACACCCCATTCTTATTACTGTTTAAGGAACTATTATTATTAATGGAAATTGCTATTGAGAATGGTGTTTTTCTGTATTCAAATTCAATATTTTGGGTTTTAAAAAGAGAAAGTGTAATTCTTTTTAAGACATTTTTATATTTTTTGTCTTTTGACCTTGTGACCTAAAAATGACCTTTTCCTTTATTTAATTTAATTTAAATGTCCATTTATTGTAAATTTGCATAGTGACAAATACATTTTTAAAACTATAAATATGCCATGTAGTCTCTTAATTAATATGAGGTAATCAGAAGCCTTTTTTTTCAATAAATTTATAGGAGAATTAGTTATTTTAATAAAATAATTTGATTTATTATATCACATCACAGGACACTGCTAAACGGCTCAATAAAATTAAAAACAATAATAACACTCAATCCCATCCCATCCCTCACTAACTCACTCACTCACTCACTCACTCACTCACTCACTCATCACACATTTCGCTCGCTCGCTCGCTCAATCGCTCACTCATCACTCACTCACTCACTCACTCACTCACTCACTCACTCACTCACTCACTCACTCACTCACTCACTCACTCACTCACTCACTACACACTCACTCACTCACCAACCGTATTGGTCCTAAAATAGTAAATAGAGAAAAACAAACTTAGTATTCCATTTCCCTTGGGTATATATTTTTCCCCTTCGGTACACATTTCACTCGCCTAACTCACTCACGCACACACACATTTCACTCACTCACTCACTCACTCACACATTTCACTCACACATTTCGCTCGCTCGCTCGCTCGCTCCTCGCTCACTCACTCACTCACTCACTCACTCACTCACTCACTAACCAACCGTATTGGTCCTAAAATAGTAAATGGAGAAAAAAAAACTTAGTATTCCATTTCCCTTGGGTATACATCTTTCCCCTTCGGTACACATCTCTCACTCACTCACTCACTCACTCACTCACTCACTCACTCACTCACTCACTCACTCACTCACTCACAACCAACCAACCGTATTGGTCCTAAAATAGTAAATAGAGAAAAACAAACTTCCATTTCCCTTGGGTATACATTTTTCCCCTTCGGTACACATCTCTCTCTCTCTCTCTCTCTCTCTCTCTCTCTCTCTCTCTCTCTCTCTCTCTCTCTCTCTCTCTCTCTCTCTCTCTCTCTCTCTCTCTCTCTCTCTCTCTCTCTCTCTCTCCCCACTCACTCTCACTCACTCTCCACTCACTCACTCACTCCTCACTCTACTCACTCTCTCACTCACTCACTCACTCACTCACTCACTCACACACACACACACACACACACACACACACACACACACCACTCACTCACTCACTCACTCACTCACTCACTCACCACTCACTCACTTCACTCACTCACACACACACTTCACTCACCTCACTCACTCACCAACCAACCTTATTGGTCCTAAAATAGTAAATAGAGAAAAACAAACGTATTATTCAATTTCCCTTGGGTATAAATTGTTACCAAGGGTATACATCTTTAGTATACATTTAAGTGAACCATGTGTACATTTACTCTATACTTATGTTATGGTCACTCTTTCAACACTCTTTAAACACAAATTTACATATTGTGCAGATCAGAGACAGAGATATAGACTGGAACACCTATTAATTTATGCTGGAGTGAAGCCACACCAATAAAACCGCAGAACCGGTGGTTAAAAATGGGCGCTTACCTTGTACGGAATGCCAGCGCTCTAAAACGGGCACCTAAATTGGCAACTCACAGTGTCAGGCAAAAACAAGGAATAAAAATAATTGATGCATGATTCCAACTCAGTCTGGGCTGTGACCTTCAGTTCCTGTCCCATAAGTTACTTCAAACCCACATCTATCTCATGAGCCTCTGTCTTTAGAAAGGTTACTGGAAAACAATGTTTTAACCAGTGCTGGGTAGTAACTGATCACATGTAATCTGGATTACTTAATCAGATTCCAAAAACTGAGTACTTGTAATTGGATTATATTAAGTTTTAAAATGCTCATAATCAGATTACAGTTACTTTTACAGTTACATGATTACATATTATTCACACAATAGCAGTGAATTATTCATAATTTTTGAGTTTCATGTTTATTACTGTGTGTTCATGTAATGCAGGGATTTCCAAACTTTTTTTGTCAGACAAACCCCTTTGACCTAAAATATTTACTTGGAGACCCCAGAGATTTTAAAGGAGTTAGGTCAAAAGTAATCCAAAAGTAGTCTACCAATACATTACCTAAACTGAGTAATCTAGATTACAATTTTCCTCATGTAATTTGTAAACAGTACCAGACTACAATGTGCAAATTATCTGCCCAGCCCTGGTTTTACCCACCACAAAAGTGTGGAGGTCTTGTTTTCTGACTTGTTTTGTAAGCTAAATAAACTAGGTCTAGGACACTAAGCAGCAAGCAATCTAAAATGTCTCGACCGCCAGTTGTGTAATCTATCATGGCGGTAATCCAAAAAACAAATCTTAAAATGTACAACATCTTAGCAATAGTTTCTAAAGTCAGAGAACTGGGTAAAAAAGCAGCCAGCTCTCTAATGAGAAACCATCTCACAGCTACAACAAGGTCTTTTGTGTTTGGCTCTGGGAAGCCACGTGTGGAAAAACCTCATTTGAAGCCACTTGTGCTTGAGACACGAGGAAAAATCCTACATGCTGCTCTTCAGTCGAGAGGCACATGTCATGGCAGGTATTCAAAGCTATTCCTCAAACCTCTCGCTTTCATCTCCCCATAAATGGCACGCTTACTGGGACATATGACCTTTGAGTCTAATCCCAGACAGCATGTTTGGTGGTCACGCTTAAGGTGATATGCAACCAAGAGGATTGGTTTGTAGGACCCGCAAGTGTCGCAATAAACCATATAACAGTCGGGTGCTTTAGGTGACGTGCTTTAAGACATGTAGAGAAGATAATTAGATGAGACAAGCAAGAATACAACAATCAGTTCTGAATATTAGTGAAGCATTTTTGGGTTCTGGTTGCTGTGTTGGTGTCGCCAACCGCCAATCAAATGTTAAGTGCTTAACATTCATCATTGATATTGAGAATGACACTTCAAAACTTTCAATTAATAGTCAAACGTCTCATGACATCCGTCAAGACTGAAGTAATGACTTCACATTAAACCCCATGTGGACAACTGACAGCAGGCCTGTGGGAAATCATAAAGCAGGACACAAACTGTATTAGTTTCAAGTTCTAATTGGTCGGGGCGCAAAGGCTAAGAGCATTACGAACAGAATCTGCTCTTAGATTAGCCATTTCTAGCTAATATTCAACTACAAATACAGGACTTTGGTCTTTCTCTCTGTCACAACAGCAGATTTTTTTTTTTTTCCCAGGGAGCATCCCATCCGTCTGTCAATGTGATGGACAGATGCACAGCAGGGAGGAAGGAAGAAAAAGGTGAAAATAGACAGATCTAGGATGCATTGAAAGTGATTAACATGCACACTGATAGGCTACGTGTCCTCAGTGAATGGTGACACCTGCCAACTTCTTCAATTTGCATGCGGAATATCTTCAAAGAACCAGTCGTTGTGGAAAACAAACTGCTTTGGCCTCCATATACTGGTGGTAAGACCAAAAATGAATCAAATAAATGGAAAATAATTTAGTAAAAGAAATTTGAGTAAGAAACTGAGTAAAAAAAAAATTCAAAATATATTTCCTGAAAAAAGTCTGACTATGGTGTATGGACGTGGCCAGAGCAAAGCAGGAGACACTGCTTGCAGTCAATTCAAAGTTTTATTGACTTCAAACCTTGCATTTTACAAAAAAAAACAACATTGCAAAGGCAAGGCAAGGCAAGGCAAGGCAAGGCAAGTTTATTTATATAGCACATTTCATACACAATGGTAATTCAAAGTGCTTTACATAGGAGAAAATAAAATAATCAAAACAAATAAGAATAATTAAAACATTTTAGAATAAGAAATAAAATAAAGTACAGTAAAAACAGTCGGACGAACAGTGGCACAGTGCTCATTCAGTAAAAGCATAGCTAAACAGATGTGTTTTGAGTCTGGATTTGAATGCGACTACTGTAGGAGCACATCTGATCTCTTCTGGAAGCTGGTTCCAGCTGCGGCTGGCATAGTAGCTAAAAGCAGACTCTCCTTGCTTAGAGTGAACCCTTGGTATTTCTAACTGATGTGATCCTAATGATCTGAGTGTCACGTTTTGATGTGTTTGAGTTCTGTTTTGTATCTTGGTTTCCCCTGTCTTTGTGGTTTTTGGTTTAGTCCTGTTAAGTTTTCCCGCTCCTCGTTAGTGTTCAGTTTTCTCACCTGTGTTCTGTTAATTATCTCATTTGGTTCAGTGTATTTAAGCCCTGTGTTTTCCCTGAGTGTTTGTCGATCGTCGTCCATGTGTGGTTGTGTTTCTGATTTCCTGGAGTTATTGTTCCTGTTTAAGTTTGGAAAGTTTTCATTTTGTTTATTAAAACATTTATATTGAAGCTTTCGTGTCCTCGTCTTCAGCACCTGCACCCAACCCTGACAGAACGACCGACCATAACAAAAAAAAAAATGGAGAGCTGGAAGCAGGCCTTCGTAGGCACCCGGATGGCCATATTTCGTGGGACCCGTGGAGGTCGTAGTAGGGGATGTGACCGAGTTCAGGTGGTCCCGAGTCCAGTATGGCCTGAGCCCATTGCATGCACGCCAGAGCCTGACCCGTTTGCCGACCTTCCTGAGCTTCTTCCCCCAGAGCCTTCACCGCTGGTCCCGTCCAGCCCAGTTGAGCCTTTGACCGTCACCTGCCCGCCAGAGCCTGAGCCCGTCGCCTGCCCACCAGAGCCTGAGCCTGTCGCCTGCCCGCCAGAACCTGAGCCCAGCCCCAAGCTCCCCGAAATGCTGGTTCCGTCCAGTTCCGAGTCCCCTGATGTGCTGGTCCCGTCCAGTTCCGAGTCCCCTGATGTGCTGGCCCCGTCCAGTTCCGAGTCCCATGAAGCGGCAGAGCCAGAGCCCGTTGACCCAGAGCCAGAGCCCATTGACCCAGCGCCAGAGCCAGAGCCCGTTGACCCAGAGCCAGAGCCAGAGCCCGTTGACCCAGCGCCAGAGCCAGAGCCCGTTGACCCAGAGCCCGTTGACCCAGAGCCAGAGCCCGTTGACCCAGAGCCAGAGCCAGAGCCCGTTGACCCAGAGCCAGAGCCAGAGCCTGTTGACCCAGCGCCAGAGCCAGAGCCCATTGACCCAGCGCCAGAGCCAGAGCCCGTTGACCCAGCGTCAGAGCCAGAGCCCGTTGACCCAGCGCCAGACCCAGAGCCCGTTGACCCAGACCCAGAGCCCGTTGACCCAGCGTCAGAGCCAGAGCCCGTTGACCCAGCGCCAGACCCAGAGCCCGTTGACCCAGACCCAGAGCCCGTTGACCCAGACCCAGAGCCGTTGACCCAGAGCCCATTGACCCAGAACCCGTTGACCCAACGCCCGTTGATGTCAAGTCAGTTCCCGATCATGAGCCTGTCCTCCCCAAGAAAATTTTGGGGGGGCGCCATACGCCTTCGCCGTGGCCGGCCAAAGATCCACGGAGGCCGGCCAAAGATCCACGGAGGCCCGAAAAGATAACACCGCCATGGCCACCTGAAGGGTCTGCACCGCCATGGCCACCTGAAGGGTCTGCACCGCCATGGCCACCTGAAGGGTCTGCACCGCCATGGCCACCTGAAGGGTCTGCACCGCCATGGCCACCTGAAGGGTCTGCACCGCCATGGCCACCTGAAGGGTCTTCACCACCACGGCCACCTGAAGGGTCTTCACCGCCGTGGCCACCTGAAGAGCCAGCTCCGCCCTGGACGCCCGAGGGTCCCACAGCTCCGCCCTGGACGCCCGAGGGTCCCACAGCTCCGCCCTGGACGCCCGAGGGTCCCACAGCTCCGCCCTGGATGCCGAGGGTCCCACAGCTCCGCCTTGGACGCCCGAGGGTCCCACAGCTCCGCCCTGGACGCCCGAGAGTCTCACAGCACCGTCATGGCCACGCCCACAGCCTGCACCGTCGTGGCCACGCCCACAGCCTGCACCGTCGTGGCCACGCCCACAGCCTGCACCGCCGTGGCCACGCCCACAGCCTGCTCCGCCCTGGAGGCTTCCTGGACCTGCACCATGCCCTCGTCAGCCTCCAGGGCGCCCACCCTCCCACCCCTTTGGATGTTATACGGCGCGAGGACGCGCCTTCGGGGAGGGGGGAGGTACTGTCACGTTTTGATGTGTTTGAGTTCTGTTTTGTATCTTGGTTTCCCCTGTCTTTGTGGTTTTTGGTTTAGTCCTGTTAAGTTTTCCCGCTCCTCGTTAGTGTTCAGTTTTCTCACCTGTGTTCTGTTAATTATCTCATTTGGTTCAGTGTATTTAAGCCCTGTGTTTTCCCTGAGTGTTTGTCGATCGTCGTCCATGTGTGGTTGTGTTTCTGATTTCCTGGAGTTATTGTTCCTGTTTAAGTTTGGAAAGTTTTCATTTTGTTTATTAAAACATTTATATTGAAGCTTTCGTGTCCTCGTCTTCAGCACCTGCACCCAACCCTGACACTGAGTGATCTGTTGGGTTTATATTCAGTGAGCATATCTGCAATATATTGAGGTCCTAGCCCATTGAATGATTTATATACCAGTAATAATACTTTAAAATCAATCCTAAATGTAACTGGGAGCCAGTGTAAAGACCTGAGGACTGGTGTGATATGTTCATATTTTCTGGTTCTGCTCAGAATCCTGGCAGCAGCGTTCTGTATGAGCTGCAACTGTCTTATGGTCTTTTTAGGAAGGCCAGTGAGGAGTCCATTACAATAATCCACCCTGCTGGTGATGAAAGCATGCACAAGTTTCTCTAAGTCTTGACTGGAAACAAAGCATCTAATTCTTGCAATATTTTTCAAATGATAGTATGCTGATTTAGTTATTGCTTTGACATGACTACTGAAACTAAGGTCTGACTCTAGAGACACACCAAGATTCCTGACTTGATTTTTAGTTGTTAGACCTCTAGAGTGAAGGTATGCATTCACCTTGAGAACTTCATCTTTGTTTCCAAACGCAATGACTTCAGTTTTGTCTTTGTTTAACTGAAGATAGTTTTGGCACATCCAACCATTTACTTCATCAATGCATTGGCACAGGGAGTCAATGGGGCTGTAATCGTTAGGCGATAGGGCTAAGTAGAGCTGTGTGTCGTCTGCATAGCTGTGGTAAGAGATTCGGTTCTTTCTCATTATTTGGCTCATTGGGAGCATATACAGGTTGAATAGGAGTGGTGCAAGAATTGAGCCTTGGGGGACTCCGCATGTCATGGATGTCCACTCAGACTTATGGTCTCCTATACTCACATAATAACCTCTCCCTTCTAAGTAAGACCTGAACCATTTTAGGACTATCCCAGAAAGCCCCACCCAGTTTTCAAGCCTGTCAATAAGTATGTTGTGATCGACAGTGTCAAATGCAGCACTGAGGTCGAGTAGTACCAGCACTGATAATTTGCCTGTATCAGTATTTAAGCGAATATCATTTATTATCTTTATGAGCGCTGTCTCTGTGCTGTGATGCGATCGGAAACCAGATTGAAAATTGTCAAAGTAACCATTCAAGCTTAAGAATTTGTTCAGCTGATTGAAGACAACTTTTTCAATGATCTTGCCTATGAAGGGAAGATTTGAGATCGGTCTATAATTGCTTAATATGGTCTTATCTAGATTGCTCTTTTTCAGGAGGGGCTTGACAACTGCAGTTTTTAGGGAGTTTGGAAAACTCCCAGAGAGAAGTGAGGCATTTACCACTTCTAGGAGATCTGCTTCTAAACTGTTTAACACACTTTTGAAAAAAGATGTGGGAAGTGTGTCAAGGGCGCAGGTTGATGTTTTAAGGTTTTAAGGCAAACATGAAACAGGGACGCTAACACTGACCCTCCTCACGGAGGCCCCTTTCCAGAACTGAGTCACACAGAGATGAATCCTTTTATACTCAACACTTCAACCATTCTATACAAATAGGGGAGTAGAAAATAGAAATTATATACACACACATACATAAATACATAAACTTAAAAAGAAATAAAATTCAAAATACATTAACATCAATGCTGCAAGAAAAAATACAAATAAAAACAATACATTTTATATGTATTTTTACGTATTTATATAATAATAATAATTATAATAATAATTAATAAACAATTATTGTTATTATTATTACTATTTATAGGGTTTTCTTTTTTAAACAAATTATTATTATTATTATTTTCATTATTATTAGTAGTAGAGTGGTGGACACAGAAATGTTGACGATGGGTCCTGTCTCGACTTTTTGACTCTTTTAGAATCGCCTCTGAGCGCTTCAGAGTGGCTGTCTATGGGCATGCACAAACATGTCCTTAAAACAACCCTTAACGTTCGTTTTCAAAACTGAGCAACTCACCGAGTGGTTAGGGGTGTTCGTTGATGTTCCAAAACAAGTAGCGTAGCGAAATACAGTTTCTGTCGTGTTTTATTTGCCATTTTGTAAAATCACATGATTTCTGTTGGAGGACTCATTGCAATAATTTGTGCAATAAAACACAACAGAAACTGTATTTCGCTACGCTACTTGTTTTTAATCATCAATGAACACCACTAACCACTCGGTGAGTTGCACAGTTTTGAAAACGAACGTTAAGGGTTGTTTTAAGCACATGTTTGTGCATGCCCATAGACAGCCACTCTGAAGCGGTCAGACGCAATTCTAAAAGAGTCAAAAAGTCGAGACAGGACCCATCGTCAAAATTTCTGTGTCCACCACTCTAGTTCATCCAAAACAAACTAGAAAATAGACTCAAAATGCTAAATACCAGAATTATCCTTTAATGTATTCGTTAAAAAAAGATTCACAAACAAAACATCCGTATCAGAGAATAAGCTCTAGTATTCTACTTGGTGTTTTTCATCTTGAATTGAAGAGTTTTAGAGTAGCATCACTGCATTACTGTGGAATATATGGTATAGCTGAATCTCTACCCAGTAACACATTTCAACTGTCAGCAGGTAAATACAGTCATACCCCGAAGCCCTACTCACTGCTGGTTCTTGGCAAAGCTAAAAACTGCATCCAACTGAATTTCAGAAGTCGTCGTATCATGGTTAGAAAAGAGAAAAAGCAAAGGAATGTGCACAGTGGGGGAGAATGAGCTTCCATCCAAAAATAGAACAAGTCTTGTTAAATATTTTAGGCACTCGACAGACAGAAAGAAGAAAAAAAAACCTAGCCACAAACAAAAACACTCTAGAGTTGAAAGATTAAGATCCCGTCTTGCATTATAAGTGCATGAATAGGTTTAGCAGCGTGTCGCGACTGAATGGCATCGATTTATCAGCAGCGAAGAACCGTGCGCCACTTTCACCCCCACCTCGGTCTGGGTCGGCTCTTAAAAGCCAGCGCTGTTATTTAAGTGTGGGCTTTTTGGAAACTAGGAGCTTGGCGAAACAAAGCGAGATTAGCTAGTGCTAGGAAAAGCATGCCACTTTTAGCAACGGTTAGCGGTTGCGACTGTCACGCCAGCAACAAACGGCTTAGTGCGGGGCGTCAGGACCGGGCCCGGGGAACCTCTGAGAGCTTGGCACTTCTCACCCACTCTTAACAACCTATGACATTCCATCAAAACCCCCCATAGGCCATCAGGAAATTGCAGAGAGGATTTCTGGGATAGATGCAGAGGTAAAGGGCGTCAGGTTTTTTCATGGCAAGCCGAGTAAAGGCGGAGCGGAGGGGTGTCTAGAAACAGGGTTTGATCAAAGCCAGTGAGAGGTAACCAGCCTCTAGAATGATAAGCAGCTCAGTGCCGAGGTAAAAAAAAGCAGCATGCCACAGAGGAACACAAACACTGGAGCGAATAGTGTTTAACAATAAAAGTGCATGCTCAAATGCAAGTGTGCCAGCTCCTTTACCCAGAGTTGCACTGTTCGCCTCTCACAAAGTAATCGATGCTGCATGAAAACGCATGCAGTCACACTCACATCGCCTAGCTGGCATGTTTTTACCATATTTCTTTAAAAGTAAAGTGTTTACTAAAGAGACTTTTCAAAAGTCCTGGAAAGGTTGTGATCATTCAACTTTTTATCCTACGCACTTAATACACTGGATATTTTTTAATTTTATTTGGTCTTGAACACTTTTGAAACACTGCAATATAAGTTAATCTGGAACATTGTGAAATCATTGCAAGCTGTTTGTGATTTAGTAGCGTTTTTTCGAGTCACAAGCATAACCTCGAATATGAAGTTATTTGCCTAACGTTTTTATTTTGGGATAATGCACTAAAAGAGAGACAAAGCTAAAGACGACAGGCGAAATGACGATATAACTGTCTCGTTCTGTCCACTGGATCACATGCTTGTGTCGGACTGGTAGTGGCTGGGATTAAGACTATTTCTGAGAATTAGACTATTTCCGAGGACTGCGCAGGGTACGGCCTTGATCCTGGAACTGCTAGATGCCTGCTGCTAAAACTAAGACGGAGTGCCACGAGCATCTCATCATCCCACCAGCATGGGAAACACTAAACCTCGTCCCGTTTATAAACCTCAAATCAACTAGGTCAACCGAATCGATTTATTTTGCAGAAACCAAAGGAGCTAATAATAGCGATTAGCTTGTATTTGAGCGTAAAGAGTAGGTGGGGATGGAAACAAATGCTGGTGGAGCCACGAGGGTGGATGATTATATCTTCAAAACGAGTGCAGACGTCAGCTGCAGGGCTGTCTCATCCCTAATTCATACTGACACCACATCCTCTGCGCTACATAACAGAGAGATCTGTGCAGTAATTACTAGCGCAGACATGGTAATTCAAGAGAAAACAAGGAGGTGATCGGGAGGGAGAGAGAATAAGGAGCGCAATAAGCTGAAGAAAGATTTTAGTGCTCAAAGGTTGTGCTTAATAGTTCCCAGTTATAGTCATTTAAAGTCTTAATACATCATTTAATCAACCTCATGTCATTCCAAACCTGTATGACTTTCTTCTGTGGAACATTGTTTCTGTCCAAACGATGGAAGTCAATGGTGTCCAAAACTGTATGGACAAGCAGAGACATGTTTCAAAATATCTTCTTTTGTGTTCCACAGAAGAAAGTTCATTTTGGTCAATTAGCTCTTCATTTAATCGCTCTGTCATCTAAAAGAAACAATTGCGATATCATTTTTGATTTTTCTTTCCTACAGATGGAATAACATGAAGTTTAGTTTTTCCCAAACCAGAAAGTAATTCTGATGGCCTTAAAAATCAGTGTTGTACCACTCGAGACTGGACTCATGTCATAGAAACATTTGCACTTTGGTCTCGACTCAGACTCAAACCTCTTCACGTCTAGTCTAAACTCGGACTTTACTCTCTTCTGGTCTCAGTCTATACTTGGACTTGACCCTTTTCCGGTCTCAATATTGACTCAGATTTGACCCTATTCAAGTCTCAGTCTGGACTTTGACTCAACCCTATTCAGGTATTGTCTCAACTCGGACTTAACCCTTTTCTGGTCTCAATGTTGACTCAGATTTGACCCTATTCAAGTCTCAGTCTGGACTTTGACTCAACCCTCTTCAGGTCTTGTCTCGAGTCAGACTCAAACCTTCTAGTCTTAAGGCCCGTTCACACCAAGCACGATAAATATAAGAATAACAATAAAGATATAGTTTTAAAAATCGTTCTCAGTATAAAATAATAGCTGAGTTCCACAGCTATAATGATAACGCCACAGAAAAACAATATCGTTGGAATCACTTTCAGAACGATTTTATTCAGCTGACGAACAATAAAAACATTGGCAGTCAATCAGAATCCATCCTGCTGTAATGAGCTCGAGCATTTAAAGTGACAGAAAAGCACACGCTTAGAATAATCAGAACGTTATCATCCGCTGGTGTGAACGGGCCTTTAGACACTACTCTGACACACCCTACTCAGGTCTCAGTCTGGCTACAACACCGTCAAAAATATGTTTTTAAAAGGACAATTATGTGCTGTGGAGTAATAATCGAAACCCTGAACTCTATGAAAAGATGGGACTAAAGAAAGGGTGATGGAGAGGAGATATAGTTGAGCAGTCGGCTGTTTCTTTTACACTGGCTGGATTGGGGTTCACAGTCAGCAATGCTTCAGTCTCGAATTTTCCACCCTGCAAAGCCCTTTCACTGCTCGGGATTGCAACTCCCGCATCTTTGCACTGCAAATAAGTCCAGATATTGGCATTTCCAAGAGCTTTTGGAGACGTGCGTGTCACTTCCTGACTCTGTAATTTATGGTAGGCCTCTCTCTCACTCCCTCTCTCTCACTGCTTGAGAGATTTCTGCCCAGTTTTCATTATTGAAAAGGGCCACCCTCTCTCTCTCCCTCCCTCCCTCGCCATCTTATTAGATCTGCGATTCCAAGAGTGCATTAGGATATTAAATTCAGGATGGGAATGGATGCTGCCTGCCGACTTGGCAAGACTCCCCATTGCTGTCTAACCTCGCTCCTTCTCCTCCTCGATGGTCTTGGACCGTTCAGATCCAGAGAGAGGGGCATCTCTCACTGAATGGATCCTGCTCGTCGTGTCCTGCCATCTCTGTACCGAGGTTGACGAAGACACAAAGCAGCCACTTGTGAGCGGGAAGCGATGGCGGGGCCAGCACAGTGGCTGCTCTGTCATCGTATGAATCATTCTGACGTGTTCGAGGATAAAGACGTGCATGCATGCGCCCACACAGCATAACAACCCCCTCTCACGCCGCCTTAGGAGCATTCCTCATGACATGTGAGCTTCCATTATGGCAGCTACTTCGCCATTGTTATTTATTTGACTTAGGGGAAGTGTTTCACAAACAAGGGCGTATTTTTCTTGCTTTCTGGAGAGACGCAAGATAGTTGTTGTCGGGCAAAACATACAAAGATAAAGGAGAAAAAATAAACTCTGCTGTTAGACTAACAAAAATTGTTGCGTTTTCTGTGCAAACCTCACTGCCAAAGTGCATTCTGGATGATTGCTCCACTGTTGCTAAGGTATTCTGGTTGGTTGGTGGTAGATGCTTACTGGTGCAATTCAAAGGCGCACCCCAAATATGGTCCCCAGATATGGCTCGAGGCCGTCCTTCAATGCAAGTCTTTAGGGGTTTTCCTCTGCGATTTTGTCTGCCAGACGAAAATCCCAAAGTCCAATCGTTTAGAAAAATGCACAGGCTACATGATTTGAGATATCAGTCATATTCATAGCAAGCACTAATTAAGTCCACTTGTAGTCAATCATTGTATCCCCTAAAACTAAACTTTGATCACCAAAATTACATATTTAAGTGTTTTTCCCTTGAAAAAATGTCTTCATACCTTAAAATAGCTTGAATGTAACTCTACACCCTTGCCTCATTTAGCAGTTCTATGGATATGCAAATGAGCCCCGCCTCCACTTACTCGCACCAGCTCAGAGATCCACTCGTTGACGATCACACGTTGATCTGATTGGTTACAAGGTAAATTGTGACGTCAGAAACATCTGCAATTTCAAACCACGTTTTTGAGACTTTCTTTGATTCACTGCAGTTTTACGGAGGAAATACTCAGCAATGCGGTTGACTTATGAATTTGCGCATGGTTTGTCTTAAAGCATATTAAAAACACCACATAGACATATAAACAACAATAAAAGGTCAGGAAACAAACAAAAGATACCAAGGATTACCATGTTTTTTGAACATGTTAGCATGGTAATACCATGTTCTTTGTACCATGGCAATACCTTGGAGTACCATTCCTTATAAAAGTACTCTGGAAGTACAATGGCACAGTTATGGAATCACATGGTAATATGAAAAATGTCCAAAAAGTACTTTTTATCATACATTAAGTCGCCATGTGAATAACATGGTATTAATGGTTATCTTCAAAGAACACAGTATTATTACTATGAATTTTTTTCAAAGCCTTTCCAGTTCTTGTTGCTCACAGATCTTTTCACATCATTACATATTCCTTCAACATAATCAAGTCTTCCTCTTCCTCGGTTTGCCATATCAGTTTGACCTCATTCACGATGCCAACCCCAGCTTTTGAGAGAAAAAAACTTGGCATTTTGCGAAACCACATAGGCTTCCCTGCTTAAGACATGAGATAGTTGAACATTTCCCAGGGTTGGTTGCATTCACAGGACACGATCATCTAGATTCCCTGTCGACTATACTGATGGAGGTCGACAGGGATTACACAAACAAATTCACCTCATCTAAACTCAGGAGATGCGGTAGAGCTCAAGTCTCGGAAACGAGCAGATGATGGGTTTTAAATAATAAAGCAGTTGAGTGCTTCTACATTCTTCTTTACGACCAAGTGAACCATTCAGGCGCTTGTTCAAGCCAAGGCATTGCTTGACATAATTGTGCGCCCATGCTTGAGCGGGAGAAGCCGAATAATGCATGGTGTGGGGGGAGGGGGTGGGGGGGTGACTCATTTAAAATAAAAGGCAGGCTGGAAGTTTTCTTTCTCTCGATGGGACATACTATTTGACCTAGATCTTACTTAAAAATTGCGCATTAGATGTGAATTAGTGGAGCATGCTCCTGTACGACTCGATTACGCGGAAGCGCTTCTTTCATGGCTGCTCGATTGCGATGTCTCGCTTCGGTCGCTCAGAGTAATTCGACCTGTCATTCACATTTGCATTGGACAATCGAACAAGAGGTCTGCATATTATATTGAGTAGACTGCCCAAAAATGAATGTCATTTTATTCACCCTCATGTCATTCCAAACTAATAGACGTCTATTTGTTCCAGTGAGCACAAGGGCAGAATTTAGAAAAAATGTGGCATTTTCCATACAAAAACAGCTCATTGTGACCATGTTTCTCAATGATAGTAGTATTTTCAACGTTGGAAAAACTATCCATTTAAAAAATAGAGTCTTATGTATTTGTCATGCCTTCATTTGATACTATATAATGGTTATATATGTGATTACTAGTGATGCAAAAATTATATTTGCATAATATAATAATGGATTAAAATATATTAATGTTGATTATATATGATATATTTTATAATGTTTATTAACAATATTAATATGAAAACATTAATATTAATGAATAAAATGTTTATTTATTATAATATCAATATTATGTTCATATATTAATATTTTAGTATATATTAGTATATTACTGACGGCTGTTGGTTAACAGATTGTCAACAATTATTTGTGAACAAAAGAAAATTGAATGCTACAGTAATGAATCATAGCAGCAGGGAAATAGTATATTAATAACCAGTTTCCCTGTGTCATCAGACAGCTGTGAGTTTAATCTAAAATTGAAATGCTGAACTGAGTGCTTGTGAAGATCTCTTATGCAATTCTAAAAATACTTCTTTATACATATTTTGTATTTAAAATGTAATATCATAATCAAAATTTTTATAATAAAATAAATGAGTGCTGTCAAAATGATTAATCGCATCTAGCATAAAAGTTTGTAAATATAAAATATGTACACACACACACACACACACACACACACACACACACACACACACCACACACACAATATATATATATATATATATAACGATTAATCGTGATTAATCGCATCAAACCTAAAAGTTTATGTTTATGATATACACACACACACACACACACACACACACCACACACACACACACACACACACACACACACACAACACACACACACACACACCACACACACACACACACACACACACACACACACACAGACACACAAACTTTTATGTTTGATGCGATTAATCGCGATTAATCGTTTGGACAACTCTAAAATATTTATATAATAAATGTTATGGTCCTGAAAAATAATCTACACCTAGTTATTTTAGAGACAGAAGAATGTTGATGAAATATTTTTTTCTCTTTGGAATAAGATGCTCGAAAATAAATCACAACGACAGGAGCACATTAATAAATAAGGTCAATTTTGAATTGATGTCCACTAACATCCTGCCATTACAGGCGAGACCTTCCGCTATATGCTCATGTTTGCAAGACACAATTTTCACTTAGCCCGAATGCCAAAAAGCGTTCATTCTCCTATCCTATTTCCACAGTCAGTTATTAGCCTGTAACCTTTCAGTCTAATGGAGGAATGCAACTCTTCCCTATGCGGTTAGCCGTCCCTCTGAGGATACAGAGTGCTTTCAAATGAACACTCTTTTCCACCCCTCTTTCCCACTATCAAGACTCCCAACGAGTGGCAGAAACTCCAGAGGTCCCTCCCCTGCTCTTAAGTACTTCAGAAAATAGCATTGTACTCGTGCTTTCCTCTTAATGTAAAGGCAACATGTCATGGCAGGGCGCCCACAACGCTCAGGTACACGCGTGCCTTTCCGGAAAGGACATCATTTGCGCATGTAGATAGTGCGTCTCATAAATATCGCTTGGGGGGGATCTCTCTGCGGAGCGGCGATGGATCCGTGTTTGGTTTTCTGGGGCGGATAGTCAAGCACACCATGGCAGTTTTCCTGTGGCTGATTAAAATGGAAGGTGGCAGCCATTCTGTTTGGGGAAAACAGGTGTTTGATACACATGTCAGATTGATTATATCCCAAAAATCACCATGGAAAAACTCGTTAGGCGTCAGGAAATCCTCCTGGTCTGAAATTAATTACTTAGGCTTTATTAGAGTATCCTAGTGAGCTTTCATTTTGATTTCTGTCAAGCCTACGTTTAAATTGACGCTAGTGTCAAACGAACAATTCAACTAAATCACTTTATTTTACACTCTTATTAAGACATTTAATTTACTATAAAATAAGTACATTGTATAATAAATAATAGGCATGCAAAAGTGTAGTCAGTGTAGGCTGAATTTTGGCGTATGTGCGCATGTGCTTTTACATTTAGATTTACTCTAATAAATGCAATAATGTTATATTCATTGCACTTAAATATAATTCATAATAATTACAATATATGAAAGTTAATCTTTAGCAAATCTTAAATATATATTTTTTTCATAATGTACACATTGCCTAAATTCACTTTAAAACAACTGATTTTAACTGATTTTTTTAAAAAAACATTAAGACAAACTAGTATAGAATATCGTTATTAACCAGTTATTGTTCATAATATGAAAACTATATGAGTAAAGTTTGTAAACAAACTTTGATGTAAATGATCAGCTTATCAGGTTTGGCTAGAATTTTAATAGAGGTGCATCCTTAATATAAAATAATAACTATGTTTCACTATGAAAAGCAAAAGGAGATGTTTAGTAGAATGTTCAGGCTGCTCTATCCCTATCCATTAATAGTGGCCATGTCTGACAAACTTTAAAAGTGTTTTTTAGCATTATTTATATACTATGGAATAATTGTTTTATTTATCAGTTTTCATTTAAATTTTAATTTAAGTAATTTTATGTTGGTTTTTTTTTGTCAATTCAAAAGTTGTTTTTTTAAGTTTTTCATAAAATATTTATACATTGTTTTGGCATTATTTTAACAAAAACGATTCTTAATAGTTTTAAATTTAGTTTACAATAACAACACTACTGCAAAAATGAGAAAAGGTCACATCAAAGTGGCATAACAGTAGTTCATATCACTTTGAGTAAGCATTGTGTAAGAAATAGACCAAACTTTCAGTCATCATTATTTGAATTAACTACGAATGAATTAAGGTTTGATATCAACGACACCAAATGGCATTGGGTTTAAATATGCAGAAGTACAAACAAACCTTATGTTACATTCTGTGGCCACTGCTCTGATTATATGGAAAAGAGCAGCATGAACATTCTGCTAAACGTCTTCTTTTGTGCTCGACGGAACAAAGAAAGTCATTTGGGAAACGACACGAGGGCGAGCGAATGTTCACTTGTGGCTGAACCATTCCTTTAATTTATTTTTCTCTTGACTAGCACTAGCTTGCAGCAGAGACAAGAAACCGGTAATTAATTGAAGGACATCGTTAGTTGGAGAGATTCAGGGGAAAAATATCTCGCACTAATTAACATGTGTCTGTGTTTCAATTAACAATGACCTCAATCTCTCAGAAAGCAGGAAAATAAGGGGAAGCTTGTTCGGAAGAGTGGGCTGCGTTTTTACCAATCTGCCTGCTAGAACACGTGAAACAATATGTATTCTCTCTCTATGAAAGAAGCGTTTTGTTGGAAATTATTCAGAAGAGGCCTGTATAAACTGACTGAACAATTACACAATCCTCGCTAAATCTCGTTATCAACGGCAGTAAACCACAAATATCAAATAGCTCTGCGTTCTTTTTTCAAAACGACAACGTTCCTTCACTTTTCGTGAGCAGGTCAAACGCCTCGCGTTTTCTGAAAGTCATTTTCAGCTTTTTGATTGCAACCTTGCCAGCTGGCTTTGATACCGATGGGAATTGGAGAGATACGTCTTGTACGTCTTGATCTAAAAATTCTCAGAGCTCTAAATTGCAACACCTCTCTTCTAAAGAAATATATCAAAGACACTCTGAAAAAGTTGGAAGCACAACATTGACAGTGGGCGAGAAAGGGGGGGGTGGTGTTGTGACATTGATGGGAGAAAACTTCGACTGAAGCATACGAGTGTCAAACTACATGCACAACCGAGAACCTTCTAAGTTTAGATACAGTCTCTAGACAAAAGAAACAACCTTGACAATGTGCGTTGGCAAAAGAGTGAGATATGGTATGGGTTTCAAATTAATGTCCATTATATTCATTATTGTCAACCCTTTTTTCCCTGAAACCATTCCAGCAAAAGGGGAAGAGTGAACTTTAGCTACCGTTCTCTCAAAGTTCTTCAAGTAACGTTAATAGAACGCTCAAATGTGGTCTTTAATAATGTTCTCAAAACGTTATTTAAACGATTAATCGCGATTAATCACGATTAATCGCATCTAACATAACTGTTAGTAAATATATATATTTACAGTATATATATATATATATATATATATATATATATATATATATACACAGTATACATACATATACATAATATATATTTACAAATCTTTATATTAGATTCGATTAATCTTGATTAATCGATTTGACAGCACTAAATGTTATTTATACATCCTTCATGGAACATTTTTTTCTGAAATGTTTTAGTTGGACCTTGTTCTCTAACTTTTTTAAATGTTACTAATGGTCAGACAACATTCAAAAGTAACATTTTCATAACTTTTGCTAAATTATAAAATTATAAAAATGTCTCCTTAACATTCATCTTACCAATAAACAAATATTTAAAATTTGGATGTTTTGAGCATTTGAGGAACATTCAGAAATAACATTTTCATAACTTATGGCAACCTTAAAAAACATTCTTAGAATATATTTGTGTAAGCTGGGATCACGCAATCTTTAGTTGTATAAAACCAACCAAGGCTAACATGCTTAAAGTGACAACACACAGGAAAAAAATGGTGTTGGATTTACTTTTAAAGTATTTTCATTTAAAAACTGTTAGTAAATTTAACAAATAGAGGCAAGTACTATGACTGAAAAAGTATTTTCTAACTCCAATAATATATAAAACATGCTCCAACAAACTTAAAAAAAAAAAAAAAAAATCACAGTGCCGCAAGATCTAAAATATCAAATAAACCTTTGTATTGTCAAAAATAGATGGACCAACACGATGTCAAAAAGAAAATTCATATAGCTATAAATGTACCAGACAGGAAAAATATACTCATGTAAGTTGACAAATTTAGCTGGAGGAAGTGCAATAGTGTGGTGGAACAGATTCAGCACTAAACACAGTGTGACAGCAAGTTTCGTCTCTTTCCATGAGAGTCTAAAGATCCAATTTGTTTACCTCATAGACATTAAGCCATTATGACTCTACCAATCTGTCAATAAGCTGCTTTTGCTTTACTTAAAGAGATAGTTCACTCAAAAATGAATTCTGTCACTATTTGTTCACCCTCCTTTCATTCCAAACCTGTATATTGTTATTTTTTCTGTGAATCACAAAAGGAGAAATTTTGAAGAATGTCTATGCAGCTCTTTTCCATATGCAGTCCATACTGACTGTTATGAATGAGTAAATAACTATGGAAAACATAAATAAATAAATATAGATGCACCAAAATTCTGACTGATACTGATCATGAAGTCAATTATACTTTTTATGTCATGGCCGATAATCGATAAATGGTTGATATTAAATTCTACATTATTTTCTTGACATATATATGAACCACAATATTAATACAATTATTATTTTAATAGTATGACAAATTAAGTCAGTGGTCGATGAAAAATTATTTACATGTAAAATGATTGATGTTTTAAATGTAAAACTAGGAGGAAATAGGCCGAAATACAATAAAATATTGACACTTATATAGTCAATAAAGGCTGATTTAAAAAATCTCTAATATTGATCGATTACTGATGTTGATGTATTTCTGGTTCTTTGGTCAAGCATGCCTAAAAAAAATCCCTTGTTTTTCTTTTAATTACTTATCATTACCTAAAGTAACTCCAATAAAGTAATTTCAGTTATGACAACGTTGAATGATTTAATAAAATAATGACGTGAAAGAGAAGTAAAGCATTTGGTTTGGTAAAGTTGTTAGTTTAGAGAAATAGTCATCGATTTGATAATTACTTGAAAACAGAAACAATTTCCTCCATGATGATTTTTGTGAAATTATCAATCTTTTTGGGAGCTCGACTACTATGCTGTATAGAAAAGAGCTGCAAAATTTATATTTTCATGTTCTGAAAGAAAGTCCTACGGGTTTGTAACGACACGAGGCTATGAGCAAATAATGACAAAACTCTGTGCCTTCAACTAAAAGTCCCAGTCGTAATACTTTTAACAGTCAGAAGTCACATTGCAGGGCAAGAGCCAGGTTTGTTGACTCCAATATACTTGCACTAGCAGTCGAAATCTTCTCAAAATCTTGCTTTTTTAAACACAGAATCCATGTATGATCAACCGCCCGAGGACCTCGTGACATGCCACGCGCTGAACCATCTCAAACTCACTGGAAACAAATAAACAGTAAAAACAAGGGAGAATTTGCATGAATCACATGCATGTCATGCTGATAAACTTAGCGTCCTCACGCAGAGCCTGTGCTCTTATCTCAAATGCTGGATTCCTCACAGACGCCTGCAGTGTTTTTAGGGGGTTGTTTTGTGGGGCTAAAAATAGTGTCGTAGATCAGAATGTTGAGGAGAATAAGGCCTCGTGCAGATTAAACCGCAGTTAATCGCCTGTCTGCCATGCCAAATTGAAGCGGGACCGTAATGCCATTGTGCGTTAGATGCCTCGTACATGGTGAACTTCAATGAGGAGGTCTCGGAAATCTGTTTTTTTAGAAAGATGTTTACACTTCACCCTCTTTTTTTCCCTCCTTCTTAAGTCATTCATCACTTTTTTTGCCTCCTCTCATTTCCTCAACCAGAGAAGCAATTTGTTTTCCTATAAACTCGCTTTGAGGGAATATCAGTTTGAGGGGTGTTGAGTTGACAAGGGACTTAATCAAAGAGCCAAAACTAATGTGCTTTGGTGCAGATTTGTCAAAAATTTAATGGCACCAATTACATCACCACCACTAATTTTGTAATAGACATTTCGAAGTTCGTACACTCTTAAAAAAAAAGTGGCTTCTCGCAAAGATGCCTTAGAAGAACCATTTCTTGGTTACACAAAGAACCTTTCAGTCAACAGTTCTTAAAAGAACCATGTTTTATTCTAATGTGAATAACATTAGAATAATCTAAAGAACCTTTTTCAAAAGAACATTTTGTGCAATTGAAAGGTTCCATGTTAAAGGTTCTTCATGGAACCACCAATGCCAAAAAAGCAACCAAAAACTGGTGTAGAAACAATTTTCAATCATAAATTGCTAGTAAATTTCACAAAAAAATTACAACACTGTGAAATTCTAAGATAGATAGATAGATAGATAGATAGATAGATAGATAGATAGATAGATAGATAGATAGATAGATAGATAGATAGATAGATAGATAGATAGATAGATAGATAGTAATGTTCGTTAACGCTTCCTTTTACAGTACAGTACTTACAGTGTACTTACCTAGAAAGTACTGGCTAATATAAGGTAAGTACATGGAACAGGGGTAGGTTTAGGGGTAGGTTCAGGGTTAGTACTAGTTATAACCCAGTAAATGTAGTTATTAAAATAAGTACATAATATTTACATGGGTAACTGGACTGTAAAAGGAAGCGTTACCTAATGTTCTTCATAAGGACAGAGCTACGAACATGTCTCAGTACACCCTATTAAAATCCAAAGTTAGCTTCAAAGCTAGTTTGTACAGAGAGGCAAAAGAACAGAAACAAAGATCTCTATTCAGTGATTCAGAGAACAAGAATTAGCTGCTCACATGCCAAACAGTTTAGCAGCAAATATGCCATGAACACAATGAGGTTTTTTTATTCTACATAAGTTCAGCTGGTGCAGTCAAGCTTTTACTTACTCTCTAGGTGATGGAGAACAATTAAAATATAACTAATCAACTCTATTATTCTACAAATGCCTTGATATTTAGAAATGCATAATATAATGTGGATGGACTGACAGATAGAAGGAACAATAGAACTATAGAACGATGGATGGACAGATGATAGATAGATAGATAGATAGATAGATAGATAGATAGATAGATAGATAGATAGATAGATAGATAGATAGATAGATAGATAGATAGATAGATAGATAGATAGATAGATAGATAGATTCTAACAGACAGTGAACTAAAACTCAATTCTGATTTTGACAATGACGGTGCAAAAACAAATTTGAATCCAAACAAAGATTCAATCTAGGCCTGTTGGAAAACAACAGCATTTTGTGAACCAAACATATGCATAATAGTATAAGAGCTATAGTTGTTCTTACAGTATAACCATGAATGACTGTATTCTGTACACACAAAATAAATTAAAGTTTTATTCATCTTTAGATTGAGGGGAAATGCAAAAGGGTTTGACTCTGTATTCAAATTTGTTGCAAGTCTAAATTGGAGGATTGCTGCATTTCCTGGAGAACAAACAGTCAATACACTCTCCTAGATAAGTTCAATTACAAAGATGCTCAGTCATTCAGTCACTGACCCAAGCTAATTAGTATTTGCACTAATTGCGAGGGTTCGGCTCCCGGTCAAACTAATCAATTACTACATCTGAAATCAAATCAAATGTCCAGAAGGAGTGATCACCCAGACCCCTGGCATCCGGACACCATTAGTATCTCCTACACTTCATCCAAACCACACGTTTATAAAGGCTTCAGTAGAACCAAAGCCTGGTGCCACATATGAAGATACAAAGAACTTTTTAGCCCTGTATTAAATCATCAATGAACCATGATGATCTAAACAAGTCCAAAACCAAAACGTTGCTTCATACCAACCAAAATAGAACCTTAATATAGAATGAGGAACCTTTATTTTAAGTGTAGAGGAGATTTGAATCAGCTCTTCTCTCGAATTAGCTCTTCTTAGCCAGATTAACTAACCTAATCTAAATTCACAAGTCAACTTGAGTTCCCTAATCTTCTACACAACATACCAGACGCAATATATCGCTCGCTATGCTTGAATGTTATGTTCAGGAAGCTGCGATTCCATAGAACGTTCATAAAGCTGTAAACTTCACCGTTCCAATCGGTTAGTTGTTCAACTTGTATTACCAGTGCTGCTGAAACAAACGCGCTCCGCTTTTATTGCCATAACAACAGCAGCGGTTTCCTACGGGATAACAGCGCGATTCCGAACCATCTCTCACTTCTGTCCGGATCAGATTTACATCGGGATGCATTTACCGAGAGCTATACGGACACCATATGGATACATAAAAAGATGTCTTACAACGATTCCGTCTTACCTGGTAATAATGAAGTTGAACTCGCTGGGAACACGACGCGAATTCAGATGATAACACTATATATTCCCCGCTGATGTCCACATTGTCAGTGCCAGGCGCTTACTGTATGAGAGAAAACCCCGATGTCAGAGAGAGAGGGAGAGAGAGGGAGAGGGATAGAGCGAGAGAGAGGGAGGGCTAAAGGAGATAGGACCGACCATCCTATCCAATTACAAAAAGACAAATGAGGGTTAAAAGGAACAACAATGCACAACCATATGCCGAGGGCAAAACTCTCTTAACCTCTGTTCTTTCTTTCTCGGTAATTAGAATTATCTAACATTTTCTCGAAATAGTACCATGACTATTCTTAAGTGCTCAATTTAGTATATTATTAAGTCATTCGACAGCACCTGACTGGAAAATTTTCGATTTGACAGCACCTGATGAAAAATATTCGATTCAATAGTGCCTGACTGAAAATGATTTGATTCGATAGTGCCTGACTGAAAAATATTCGATTCGACAGCGCCTGACTGAAAATTATTTGATTCGACAGCGCCTGACTGAAAAATATTCGATTCGACAGCACCTGACTGAAAAATATTCGATTCAATAGTGCCTGACTGAAAACTATTTGATTCGACAGCGCCTGACTGAAAAATATTCGATTCGACAGCGCCTGACTGAAAATTATTTGATTCGACAGCACCTGACTGAAAAATATTCGATTCGACAGCACCTGACTGAAAACTATTTGATTTCGACAGCCCCTGACTGAAAACTATTTGATTCGACAGCGCCTGACTGAAAAATATTCGATTCGACAGCGCCTGACTGAAAACTATTTGATTCGACAGCCCCTGACTGAAAACTATTTGATTCGACAGCGCCTGACTGAAAAATATTCGATTCGACAGCGCCTGACTGAAAATTATTTGATTCGACAGCGCCTGTGAAAAATATTCGATTCGACAGCGCCCGACTAAAAGATATTCGATTCGACAGCCCCTGACTGAAAATTATTTGATTCGACAGCGCCTGACTGAAAATTATTTGATTCAACAGCGCCTGACTGACAAAAATTCGATTCAACAGCACCTGACTGAAAAATATTCGATTCAATAGTGCCTGACTGAAAATTATTTGATTTGACAGTGCCTGACTGGAAAATATTCGATTTGACAGCACCTGACTGAAAAATATTCGATTCAATAGTGCCTGACTGAAAATTATTTGATTCGACAGCGCCTGACTGAAAGATATTCGATTCGACAGCGCCTGACTGAAAATTATTTGATTCGACAGCGCCTGACTGAAAATTATTTGATTCGACAGCGCCTGACTGCATGGAAAATATTCGATTCGATAGTGCCTGACTGAAAATTATTTGATTCGACAGCGCCTGACTGAAAAATATTCAATTTGACAGCGCCTTACTGAAAAATTTTGATTCGACAGCGCCTGACTGAAAAATATTCAATTCGACAGCGCCTGACTATAAAATATTATATTCGACAGCGTCTTACTGAAAAATATTCGATTTGATTCTTCAGTATTCAATTTAATTCAAAATGGTAAAAAAAAAAAAAAAAACAGTAATTCACTGCAAACAAAACATTCGCTTCCATTCAAAAAATGGAATTATTTCAATTTTGTTCAAACTACACTTGCTACAGTGATGGGTTGAAGGAGAAACAAGATTTTTTTTTGTTATGCTGATTATGCTTTTGATTTGACAGTCATTAACAGATGAAGAAAAATAATCCATACAAAGATTCGATTTCGAATTATTCAATCATAAATCAGGAAATATCACAAAAGAAGAACAAAAACAGATACAAATTCTTGTTGTGGTCAGGTCAGTAATATTTATAGATGCATTTAGTTTGTAAACCAGACATCAACATTTTAATAACTTAATTACTGACCTCATAATAGTGGTTTCAAGTGCACTGAAAAATATTGAATCTTCAGAACGTGCTTATTTCAATGTCACTATTTTAGAATCTAATTAAGCATTATATAGTGCTGCTATATCTATGTGAATCTTTTATTAAAATTAAGGAAATAAGATGGTAAACTTTAGTTTTATGGTAAAACTATGATAATGAAACTTGATCAATTTTACAGCTCATTTGCTTACAGAATAGCCCTGATTTTATAGACATTATAAAATCCATTTGCAGAATGAAATCCATTCGGCTACCGTGGACAGACTCGTCAGTCTTCAGCTGCTTACCATCCAGACTGAAGACACTGCATTATGCATTATATTGATCAACAATAAATAGATGAATGAATAAATTCTTGATAAACAGGGCACACTGGCATGTCCTAAGAAATACTGCCATCTAGTGACAATACATCGTCTGTATATCAACACGAAATGTTTTATTATTATAATACCCGTGAACTCCACAGGCCCAACCACTGTAGGCTATGATAAATTGTTTTCAAATAATTTAATTAAACTTAATCTTTGGTGTAATGCAAATAAATAGACCAGGTCAAATAAAGATTTACTGAAGATAAATCCAGTGAGACTTTTTTTTCAATAATTTCATTAAATGCAAATTACTTTTTATATTAATTTATAAACTCAAAACACATTAATATAGATGCAGAATAAATCAATTAGATGTACCTGTAATTTTGAATTTGCTTTGGTCATGTCACGTAACTCCTCTTTCTCCCCACGGGTGATTCTGGACAGACAGTCTCTCGCTATCTTGTGGTATTACTCGCAGTCTCTGGATGTTTTAATTAATTTTCCTGCTGTAAAAATGATATAAAGTCAGCGGGAGCCTGAAGCTGCCTTTCTCAATATTCTTTGGCCTTGTAACGAGTAGCGGAGGGCCACTCTGGGTCACAGAAATCTTTCATTTCAGCCAGAGAGAGATGATTTGAATACTAGACGTGGCTTCCTGTTGATTACTAATGATCCCAGAAGTCCGCTGCCATATTCGTCACGCTAAATTCCAAAGAGATGCCGAATTCCAAAGTGAATATTTATAGGGCTGTCCAAGCGATTACAATTTTTAATCTATATTGAGCTGTATGATTCTTGATAATCACGATTTTTTTTTGTTTTAATATGATTACGATTCTCACACGATTCTGAACAGACGACTAAACAAAAAATAACATAATTTGCTTTAGCTTCTGACAAAATGTAATTGCTGCAGTCTATTTAAAATGTTTAATTAATTTGAATTGAATTGAATAAATTTTTTATTTATTTTTTTCGGATTGAAAGAATGATTCACTGACTCACTTGTGTCATTACTGGACGAATCATTATTTTTGAACTAATCTCTTGAATGAATGATTGAAGGTATACGTTTACACGACAACGATATGCTTAAAACGAAAAAGTTTTTCCTTTGAGTTTTCCTTCATACGGATGACACCATTATCAAAGCGATCCCTATCTACACAGATCCGCAAAATGACTAAAAACGCTGCATTCTTCTGCCAGTCCATTAGATGGCGATGAAACACTATAGATTGAACACGTAATACGCATATGTGCGACGTCATCGTTTTCAAAGATTCACGTTTTTGTTGTTTACACACGTCAACCGTTTTCAAAAACTTGCACTTTGAAACCCGTTTTCAAATGTTTTCAAGCATCCAAAATGCATAAAAAGTTTTACGTTTTTAGTTGAAAACGGTGTTGAGTAAATAGCCCCTCAATGACATTCATTTAAGTAATTTTTCGCCACCTACTGGTGTAGCGATGTAATTGATACAATCGTTATTTGACGCACCAAGTTACTTTCATAAGGATTTAGTAGAAATCAGTGTTTATATCCGAGCTATAAACTTTTATCCCAGTACTCTCTCAATTATTAGATTATTAGATATTAGATATTATTAGATATTATTATTAGAGAATATTGATTATTCTCTCAACAGACATTTATATCGATAGTCTGGCGTTATAATTTATTAGCTTTTGGTGAACTGTGGAGTGTGTAAAACTGTTTTTAATGGCAGGCTAACAGATACCGTTGACTCGCGCTAGCCTAGCACCGGCGAACTATGCAACTGGAAGGACTGGATGAACATTTTTGAAAACTGTCTCCACTGATAAATAACACACAGGCTCACTTGGAAATGAGGTCCGATGTCCAAAATCCTGAACCACCCCTTTAATAAAGGGTCCGACCTTTGTCTGGTCCAAGGGTGAATTGTGACTTTCAAACTTACTACTTAGCCCCAGGTAATCGTTCAAGGTGAAGTCGCTAGCTAATAGCACAGCGTTTTAAAATGGGTTCCCACTGTGTATAGCTACACAATACTAAGTGAACGTTCTCGAAAGGGAACGTGCTCAGTTACTAACGTAACCTTGGTTCCCTGAGAGTAGGGAATGAGTATTGTGTAGCCCTGTCGTGCTATTACGCTTGGCTGAGGTGCTGTCGGTTCAGTCGATTTACCTGACTCTATGGCGAAATAGTCTGCTTATATAGGCATAAGCCACGCCCATTCTGGTGGGTTCTGACGCGCCCTGGACGCGGAGCGACCCGATTGGTTCGCACGTTTCAGCCTCCTCACCATAGATTTGTGCAGTTGCCGCAGCACAGCCAATCAGCGAGCTAGACGCTTTGCTCTGTGCTCGCTGTGAAGCTGCACTGCGTTTTAAAATAATGGATTCAATATTCCCGAGAAAAGCAAGGGGGTAATCCATCGACCGGAAGTTGAAGTTGGCCGGGTGCCGCCATCTTGTAGCAGAACTTCACTTGCGTTAGCATTTCCATTGACTCCCGTTCATTTTGGCGTCACTTTGATGGCGAATAACTTTACATCTGAGGCGTTTAAAGACTCCATTTGTCCATTATTTATTTCTAAAGAAACACGACAATGTATAAAGGGCTCCATTACCTTCTATGTTACATTATGGCCCGTAGAAACAGTTTTTGTAAAAATAGGCTAACGATTGCGTCATAACCACTCGACTCGCTGTTGCGCTGTACAGAAATTACCGTACAGACAGGAGGAGAAGCTCGCAGGCAATCGGGGGGACGTCCCGTCAAGGGAGAAGCCCATAGATAATGAGTCCATAAAAGCAACGGGACAAAATACTCCTGCTCACTCACGCCAAAGAACTCTTTGCTCAAGTTCCCCGTCTCTGCAAGATTAACGTTGGCAATTTTCACGCACAGCTACTAGAAGATTTACGTCTGTCAGACGGGTTGCTCACGTCGTCAAGCTTAGTTTGAGTCGGTTTGAGACTGCGCGTCAGGAACGGAAGTGCTCAAAAATCGCTAAAAATGGGCTTCAACTGTCTCAACTGAGTTCAACGAGATGGCTCTGTCCACTTCTTATACTGTCTATGGAGAAAAGGAGTTTTCCCACTGCGTATAGCTATGCAATACTCGTTTACTTAGGTATAGAGTAAAAGAGTGCGTTATTGTCTCCATGTAAACTACAAAAACTTAAATTTGTGAAAACGTGATGTCATGCATATTACATAGGCGCGTAGTGTTTCTTTACAAAGTGACATCGCCATCTACTGGCCTGGCATGAATAATACAGTGATTTTAGTCTTTTTCACGGATCTTTTGATAACTTTGTCGTCTGTAGACGATAAACGCAAAAGAAAAAAGTTTCTGTTTTTAGTACATCATTGTCATGTAAACAGACCCTTAGGCTACAATGGCCATGGTCTGTTTACAGAAGCTGCATCTGAATTGGTATTTAGTTATATTTACAGAGCATTTATTACAGCTCAGAGGTGGCATGAATGCATTTACACTGCAATTACAGCTGCATAAAAATAGCATGAGATTAATAAATGGGTATTAAAGGGATAGTTCTCCCCAAAAATGAAAATCCTGTCATCTTTTTTAACCCTCATGTCGTTTCAAACCTGTATGACTTCTTTCTTGTGTGAAACATAAAAGAAGATAATTTTAGTAGTGTCTTAGTCTTTTGTTCATACAATGGAAGTCAATGGTAACCAAAACAGTTTGGTTACCAACATTCATCAAAACTCTATCGGCTATATCACACAGTTATTTCCCTGCATCGTTAAATGCGTTAAAAATAAGTATACCTTTTGTAAATATTTTATTTATTTCCGTACCCTGTATGTAATCTGTTACTATGGCCAGTACACTTGTTTATTACGTGTGTAACGTTAAGTATGAAAACCTAATCTGTGCTTTGGCTTGTCGTTCCGTGGTTCTTTGAATTAATTACATCAGTGTAATTATCCGTGTATATTTAACTGGGCTGAAACTGATACACTAGTATTTGAGTTCATGTAGAATGAAGGCAGTGGTAAATGTGGTCATGTGACAGTGAGAAATGGGCACAGGTGATCTGGTATCATATGTCACATATTTCCATTGTTGTAGAGCTGTTTAGTCAATAGTTAGAGACACAAAAGCAGCATGCAAGCGTCACGCACACAATCACAAATTAAAATAATACACAATTCTGTCATAATTTATTCCCCCTCATGTTGATCCAAACCTTTATGGCTTTCTTTCATTTGCAGAATATTTTAACTATAATGTTCACACTGCTCTTTTCATTACTGTATGACCAGTAGTCCATTCCCTAATGAATTAGCCTACTCTTATGAGCCAGTTCTTTTAAGTGAATAAAAAACAAGCAGCACGATCATTGTGTAAGCTTTTAAGCTGTTTTTTTTTTTGTTTTTTTTTTTTTTTGTGAATCAAAAGCATGACCAATGTAGTCCTTACAGACAAGCAGCTTATATAAGTAACTAGTGATTCCAAATCATAAGTGCAGCAAGTGTTGTCCAATTCCTGTAGTGACTTTAGTGAATGAAAACACAACCGGGGTTTCCCGAAAGCATCGTTAGCCAACTATGGTCGCAAGTCCCGTCGTTACCAATAGAGTTCAATGGAAATTGCGACCATAGTTGGCTAACGATGCTTTCGGGAAACGCACCCCAGTATAGTCTAACCAATTCCCACTGACTCTTATGAGTCGGTTCTTTTTAGTGAATCCAAAACACATGCACTGCGTCCTACTTCCATCTAATAGTAAGTAAGTAAGTTTTAAACCAAATGCAGTACGTAGACCTACTATATAGTATAAGATTTGAGACAGTGCGATCCCGGAAGCTCGACTCAAGAACGAACGACTCTTAGGAACCGTTTCTTTTTTTAGTGAATCAAAAACATTACGATCCATTTTGTCAGTAGACTTTTATAAAAACGAAACGATGAATGGAATAATTAATTAACATTTGTTTAGTTGTTTAATTGTTTATTATTTTTTATTTGTATTGTTTGCTGCTTTTTAATTGTTTTGTTCGACCATGCTCACTATAAGCTTGTTTCCGCCATAAAACAATAAATAAAATGAATAAAAAATAAAAATGTAATTGTGACTTTTCTATCTCAAAATTCTGACTTAATTTATGCAGAATCGCTTGATACAAAGTTTTGTGAGTTATAAAGTCATAATAGCGTAAAAATCTTGCAATTTTGACTTTTTCCTTCGCAATTGCAAAATTTTTTACTTCATTTCTATGAATTTCGAGATACAGTACACAAATATATTTTTTTTAAACAAGCTTTACTGGCTATTTGCTTTCATAAAAAAAGCTGTATCAACATTCTGCAAAATTTCACCTTATTTCTCTACAAATAAAAGCCATAGAGGTTTGACATGATGGTGAGTAAATAACACAGTCTCATCCCAAGAAGTCATATATTGACGTCTTGGGACGTCTTTTGACCATACGTCAATATCCGCCTTTTTAGGGTACCCTTAAACGTCGGTAAATGACGATCCTGGGACGTCATACAACTGACGCTTTACCTTTAACGTCAGTAGGTGACGGGGTAGGTTTAGGGGTAGGTTTAGGTCTGGGGTAGAGTTAGGATCCGATAACGTCATCTAACCGACGTTTAAGGGTACCCTAAAAAGGCGGATATTGACGTATGGTCAAAAGACGTCCCAAGAAACAATGACAGTTTTTCTCCACGCCCATTGTGTCTGGCGTCAACAACAGTTTTTATACTGTGAAAGGGAAGACTTAGATGGGGGTCAGTAGACTAGCCTATGTTTCTTTTTATATGCCAGTATGGCATCTTTTGTCATGACACGACTCAAGCATTTGTCTCTGGTAAACTATAAATGGTTTTGACGGCTTTTCTTGGGTGATTTATGGTAGCCTACCTGCCTCCAGTCACTTATAGCGCACACCTGTATTTGCTTCTCATCGCCTAATGCCGAAATATCAATGCTTCTACGGTCATAATCCCAAAACGGAGATGGTCTTTACTTTTAAAAGTCTATGCTATTTCAGATCTGGGTAATTAAGTATCTTGAGAGAATCAAATGGTGTCAAAATTTGACAGACAGGCCAACTGGTGTCCCGAGTGCGAACAGCAATGAGAAATACCGGAGATTTCAGAGCGAGTGTAAACGGCGGGAAGCGTGTCGAGGTGTGAACGGGTTCCAGACAGTCATAAGTGTAACATGACAGGCATGCAGTGGTCTAGAGGTATTCCAGTGTCCCAGATATAGTATTGATGACAATAGGGATTGCAATTGAATTCTCTTTCGGTGATAAAGCAAGCGACAATGCTTTGTCGACTCTGTTTCACTGTGTTCATTTTGGAGGGGTGTGAAGCTCTTTACCACACTTCTTCTTTTCTTCAAAATTAAATGTTGATCCCTTTTAAAGAGCACTCTTTAGGACAGAAGCTTGGATGTGGAACCGCACCTCCCTCTGGTGGTTAATAGCAATGCAGATTTTTTGTTTGCACATCCAATAATTCATTCCAACAGCTTTTAGGAATTTGATTAGGAATTTGCTAAAGTTTGTATCACTGTTGTTCTGCAATTTATTTTGTCCTTTCATTGCTAAGATGGAACATTTGTCTGTTCATTTTCTTGTTATTCAGATTATTTGGGAAGCCCCAAGATTAGCCCGTGTACACAGACATATATATATATATATTAGGTGCGAATAATCATGATTAATCGTGATTAATCGATTTGACAGTACTAATAAATATCCGTATCCTTAATAGATTTTGATATTGTGTACTGTTTTGAATATTGTTTTTTTTTTCTACCCCACTGGAAATGTTTTTTTTTTTTTTATGTTTTAAGCAAAATTGTTTAGGTAAGACTTAGAATTAGGGATACATTTTAAAGATGTATCGCTAATTCTAAGTCTTATCCTAAACAATTTTGCTCTTCCAATAAATGTGACCTGGTGAGTGTTTAGATATTTATTTTATGAAAAATAAGACAAATATTAGCCTAAATCATATTGGTCATACTGATATTGACCAAAATGTTCAGAATTGCAGTGAAATGTCTTCTCTTATTAGCATGTTATTGTTCTGATCTCACTGGAGCGTGAACATCGGCTTGTTGATGCCTCAAAAATGGTGATTTGAAAGTGATGCTCTCGCACCTCTCAACCCAAATCACATCATCCCTTAAAACAGTGAAGGTCAGACTGTAAATTAAATCCAATCCCCATGTTCATCGCTCTGACCTCATTGAGGCCTGTTACATAACAGCGTTTTTTCCATCAGAGAGGATCTTCATTATCACGCAAGCAGGTGTTGATTATCCCCTGTAAAACGAGTCTTAACAGTCCTTACAGTGAGGCATCTGCCACGCAGTGACATTACAGGACTGTAGAGCGGGCATATGTTCTCATCTGTCGTGTGGCGCTGCCTTCTGCTGAGTACATACTAACTGAAACATCAACATTACTGTAGTTTGGTCTGATGTAAAGCAATGTTTCGGTAGTAAGTGGGCCATTCTGTCAGTTGGCAAAGATTATTTGATTCATTCCTTGATTCAAACAAACGAAAATCACTTGTGGATTGTTCACCCGAAAATGAAAATTGTTGTCATCATTTACTCACCCTCAAGTTGTCGAGTCAAGTCGAGTTTCTTTCTTCTGCTGAACACAAAAGAAAATATTTTGAAGAATATGGGTAACCAAACAGTTGATGGACCTCATTGACTTCCATAGTATGGAGAAAAAAAATACGTATGGAAGTCAATGGTCAACTGTTTGGTTACCCATATTCTTCAGGAGAAGAAAGAAATAAGGATTATGCTCACAAATGAATAAAATACACTTTAATTTCAACTGGAGAAACAAACCTCATAAAATTAGGAAAACTGGCCTTGTTAATAAATTATGTGATGGTGGGTTAAATGTTCTTAATTTTACTATTTTCAACCAAAAAAAAAAAACAAAAAAAAAAACAAATTGGCTTAAAAACATTTGGCAACCCAGATAGCAACATAGTGTCGGCCCAGATCCGGGCCACATCTGGTGGATTCAACAGTAGGCCTATGTTGCTGTCTGGAAAAGTGGGAATTTATTTTCCAAAAAGTTGGACTTTCATGTTTAAATGTGACACCTAGTTTCAAAAGCTTTGGAGAACATTCCAAAGTAACATTCAGTGTTTGCAAAATGATCAAATGGAAAGTTCTCTTAATGTTCACATAACCAAGAAAAAAAGTAGGCCTATTTATAACTACACTTTCTTAACCAGTAAAGTAAACATATCCAACTACCTTTTAATCAAGACAAAAATGTGTTTTACTTTGCCGTAACCACTGCAAAACGGACGAACGAACGAACAAACAAACAAACAAACTTTTAATCAAGACAAAAATGTGTTTTACTTAGCCGTAACCACTGCAAAACGAACGAAGGAACGAAATAACGAAGGAAAGGAAGGAAGGAAGGAAGGAAGGAAGGAAGGAAGGAACGAACGAACGAACGAACGAACAACGAAAACAAACAAACAAACAACAAACAACCTTTTAATCAAGACAAAAATGTGTTTTACTTAGCCGTAACCACTGCAAAACGAACGAAGGAACGAAATGAACGAACGAACGAACCAAGGAAGGAACGAACCAAGGAAGTAACGAACCAAGGAAACGAACTAAGGAAGGAACGAACGAAGGAAGGAACGAACGAAGGAAGGAACGAACGAAGGAAGGAACGAACGAAGGAAGGAACGAACGAAGGAACGAACGAAGGAACGAACGAACGAAGGAACGAATGAAGGAACAAACGAACGAACGAACAAACAAACAAACGAACAAACAAACTTTTAACCAAGACAAAAAGCTACTTGAAATCCCATCCCATCACAAGACTAAAAACAATTTAGAGCTGTGATTCTGACACAATACTTCACAGAGTATTTTTCCTCCGTCATTGAAAATAGTTATTTAGAAACGAAGCCAAAACAAGTAACGCAGCAGTGTTTTCCATTCTTGAAAGAATCAGGATGATGCTTAAATGAAATTAGTCAACCACTCGCATATAAAACTTACTCAGTGGTAATTTTTTTAGCCGATCAGTCAACTTTTGAGGCGCTTTCTTCAATTTGGTGACTTTTCAGTGGGCAGTACTGTACATACTGTATATGGGAAGCAGATCTGTGACAGCTTCTAAAAGAAATAGGAAGACAAAAGCAAAGAAAGTGACCAAAAAGCGACAGGACCAAATAAGAAACAAGAGGACAGTAAATATCTATTATATCGCTGGCGTAGCTTGGAGAGCTTGAGGTAAATATTTACCATGTTTGCGCCAAAGTGGCAAGGTTGTAAAAAATTGCTCTACAGTTTGCGCGTGCAATATTGCTTATACAACATTTATAAAGTCAAGAAATTAATTAACGTGTAATTTTAGCTCCAAGCTAAACCAAAACAGAATCCCCTGTTGCCTCACCACAGGTATTTCCTTGCTAAAAGAATCAGAAAAATGATTCAGTGACTCAGTCGTAACGACATCATGACATAACATTGAAAGCTGCAAAAAATAAAAACACTAAAATGTTTATTTTTCTTATGCCATGGATTTTTTTTCTTGAATAACCATTAATTATCCAGCAACTTTTATTGAGGTTTATGCTTAACACAACAAATCTATTTGACACTTGAGTAAAAACTAAATATACGATAAAAACGTGTGGTTTGCAGTGTAGGTGTCTGAAGAAATTAAATTTTTAATGTGAAGCGTGTGTGTGTGTGTGTGTGTGTGTGTGTGTGTGTGTGTGTGTGTGTGTGTGTGTGTTTCAACAGCTGTTTATATCTTCAGGTCCACCTTGTTGCTTAGGTGTCTATTTGAGATACCGATAATGAGAGTGACCCTTGCTTCAGATGAATTATTATTCTGTGTAATTGCAATTTGTGTCAAGTTGCTATTAATTAGAGGTCTCAAAGTTAAAATAATCTAGCATCCAGCTCTAAATAAATGATTTGTAGTCAGTTTCATGGTGTTCATTATACAGGTCCACACAGCAAAGCATGCATATGTGAATCATAGGCCTATAACACTAAAACTGTATGGGCTGAGTCGAAATGCTTCTGCCCTGAATCTTCTGGTCACATGCTTTGGATTTTCACCTATTTTCTAATAATGTGCAAGGCAGAAGCAATTTGAAATGTGTGTAGAATTTAATCCATTTGCTAGAAATAATAACACAGCGGCACAGTGGTGTTACAACTAATTCAGCTGCTTTAGAAAGCGAGATCTAATTTAAGACGTGAGCAAGAAATGTGGATGGGATTCCTCTGTAATTGCTCTGTTGTCTGTGGACAGATGGAGTATCTGAAGAAAGATATGTTTGCTAAGAGTGACAAAAGTAAATGAAATGGTGTAGGAAAGCCCTTATGAAGACGGTTTGGGTGTGTTTTATACGAATCTAACTTCGCTCATTTAGAATAGAGTACCCCAAATTTGCTGTGAAATAAAAATTCACCCTATCTATTTTGTTATAGATCAGTGATGCCCAATATGGTTCCTGGAGATCCAAATACAACTGAACCAGCTCTTCTGGAGCCCTTGATAAAAAGACAGGTGTGTTGGAGCAGATCCGTGAAAACGACAAAAAAAACTGTATTATTTATGCCAGGCCAGTAGATGGCGATGTCACTACGCATCTATAGCCTGAAAACGTAATGCGCAAGTGCATGACATCACCGTTTTCCCCAAATTCACATTTTTGTAGTTTACACGAATAGAAACCAGCTTTAAAAAATTTTGCGTTTTAGGCCCCCAAACCACCGTTGTTGTGTAAATGAACGGCCAA
Source organism: Chrosomus eos (assembly GCA_036326025.1). Taxonomy (NCBI): domain Eukaryota; kingdom Metazoa; phylum Chordata; class Actinopteri; order Cypriniformes; family Leuciscidae; genus Chrosomus; species Chrosomus eos. The sequence continues at coordinate 28,314,641 of CM070838.1, forward strand.
AACACGTACAAAGTTTTCTGTATTTAGTTGAAAATGGTGTCGTGTAAACAAGGAATCATATGTTCGTTTGGCTTTTTTCCCCTTGTAATGTTTAATCAAAACTGTCATAACTCAATCTTCCGATGACACATCTCCCCCCCCCCCCACTTCATTCAGTCTGTTTAAGCCCCGTCTATTCTTATGAACTACTGTGTGATCACACTCATTTTTTTAGGTTCAACTCCCAAGTCTCAAAATCCAGTCAAATGTACAGTGTTTCAATATGGAAGAAAATACCTATTTGCACTTCTGTTTCATTGTGACTTTAACATTAAAACGTGGTTAACAGCATGATTGTCACGATGGTCCAATAGTAAATCAGATCAATCCATTACAGAGGGAAAAAGGGGGTGATCAAACAAATGCATGTAAATAGAATGTAATGCCTAAACAAACATCTTCTATCTTTTCTTAATCAATTTTATATAATATTTGCTCAAACATTTATGCATTTACTGTTAATTTTTGGAGTTATTCAAATTATGACTCTTCATGCGCACTTGTGAATTAAGCAGATTTTCTTCCTTCCTTCCTTCCTCCTTCCTTCCTTCCTTCCTTCCTTCCTTCCTTCCTTCCTTCCTTCCTTCTTCCTTCCTTCCTTCCTTCCTTCCTTCTTGGCTTCCTTCCTTCCTTCCTTCCTTCCATCTTGGCTTCCATTTCCATCTTGGCTTCCTTCCATCTTCCACCTTCCATCTTGGTTGGCTTCCTTCCTTCCTCCTTCCTTCTTCCTTCCTTCCTTCCTTCCTTCCTTCCTTCCTTCCTTCCTTCCTTCCTTCCTTCCTTCCTTCCTTTTCCTTCCTTCCTTCCTTCCTTCCTTCCTTCCTTCCATCCATCTTGGCTTCCTTCCTTCCTTCCTTCCTTCCTTCCTTCCTTCCTTCCTTCCTCTTCCTTCCTTCCTTTCATCCATCTTGCTTCCTTCCTTCCATCTTGTTGGCTTCCTTCCTTCCTTCCTTCCTTCCTTCCTTCCTTCCTTCCTTCCTTCCTTCCTTCCTTCCTTCCTTCTTCCTTCCTTCCTTCCTTCCTTCCTTCCATCTTGGCTTCCTTCCATCTTGGCTTCCTTCCTTCCTTCCATCTTGGTTGGCTTCCTTCCTTCCTTCCTTCCTTCCTTCCTTCCTTCCTTCCTTCCTTCCTTCCTTCCTTCCTTCCTTCCTTCCTTCCTTCCTTCTATCTTGGCTTCCTTTATTTCTTTCTTCCTTCTATCTTGGCTTCCTTCCATCTTGGCTTCCTTCCTTCCTTTCATTTTGGCTTCCTTCCTTCTTTGCTTCCTTCCTTCCATCTTGGCTTCCTTCCTTCTTTCCTTCCATCTTGGCTTCCTTCCTTCCTTCCTTCCTTCTATCTTGGCTTCCTTCCTTCCTTCCTTCCTTCCTTCCTCCTTCCTTCCTTCCTTCCTTCCTTCCTTCCTTCATCTTGGCTTCCTTCCTTCCTTCTTCCTTCCTTCCTTTCATTTTGGCTTCCTTTTTTGCTTCCTTCCTTCCTTCCTTCCTTCCTTCCTTCCTTCCTTCCTTCCTCTTCCTTCCTTCCTTCCTTCCTTCCATCTTGGCTTCCTTCCTTCCTTCCTTCCTCTTGGCTTCCTTCCTTCCTTCCTTCCTTCCTTCCTTCCTTCCTTCCTTCCATTTTGGCTTCCTTCCTTCTTTGCTTCCTTCCTTCTTTGCTTCCTTCTTCCTTCCTTCTTTGCTTCCTTCCTTCCTTCCTTCTTTTCTTCCTTCCTTCTTTCCTTCTTTCCTTCCTTCCATCTTGGCTTCCTTCCTTCTTTGCTTCCTTCCTTCATTCTTTGCTTCCTTCCTTCTTTTGCTTGCTTCGTTCCTTCCTTCCTTCCTTCCTTCCTTTCCTTCCTTCCTTCCTTCCTTCCTTCCTTCCTTCCAAGGGAAAGCCTGTAGTTAATTCTTGTATTCCGGCCTTGTTGTTTCAGCTGATTTCATAGTCCTTTATTTAAATAAAAAACAGAAAGGTAAAATATTCTATATAATATGAATCACAATGAAAAGTGCAAGCTCAGCACACTGTTGCTATGGTTGCATCCTTTGTGACTTCTGTACGCTAGCATTTATTTGCTGACAAACGAAAATATGCACTCTGACTAATTTGTAATCTTATTGTTATAATGAAATGTTTGAACCCTCCTTGAAAATGATATATTGCTTACATGCATGCAACCCTTATTCCACCATTTTGTTTTGATGAAGTTTTAGAGGGTCAAAACCCCTCATAGTACATTCAGCACATTGGTTATACATTGTATACGCTTTTAGAATAACATTTAGCCTTCTCAGTGTTGGAAACAAGAATTCGGCCAAATGTAACTACAGCTCTGTAATTTGAAGGGACGGTATATTGACGAGAAGAGGGTCCAGTTGGGGCGGATCAAGATTTAAGAGCCGATTTCACTTGCTCTCACTCAAATAAACTGTCAGCTCTTTTTGTGATACCATGAGAGCGTCATATCAATAGGAGCCATTATAGCTCTGCAAGCTTTTTGTGATCTGCCTAAGGGTTTCTGCTTACTTTCATCAGCCGAAGGATGTATTAGGCGACACAAAATCAATAGTGCATTGTTCAAACACTCTCCCACCTGTTATAAATGCAGACCATGGTTGAAATGAGTATATTGATTTATGCTGCTTGTTTTCTGTTGAAGTTTGACTGGCGTGTTGCTCATTATGTTTGCACAAGGATCTTAATCCCAAGATTTCGTGGCAGATGTGACAGTTGCATCAATTCTGTCTGTGGTGATTTTGTGGTGAAAGAGAAAGCACTTGATAATCATCTATCAATTATAAACGAACTTCGCGAAACGAAGCGGGTACCAGCTCATACACACCGCTGTAAACATGGAGCCACATGCCAAATTACATATATTTTAGCCAGTGAAGAACACAAGAGCACTGATGTAGATGCACAATGTCAACAAAAAGTATTTGGACATTTATAAATGTGTGAATGCCACTGCATTAGATAAATGGTCAAATCAAAAGGTTTTTGTGAAAGAATAAGAGCAGTATTTTGACACTTTGTGGCTTAAACATCCAAATACATTCTGGAGGCCAGTTTTGGTTGAGTATTATAAATGTGGGATTTGAGATGTAATTAACTACATGTCCAGGAGAGGGCGCTTTTATCACACCTGATAGGGCTCCGGCTATTGACAACATACTGGTTCTTGGTCTAGGGCTAAACATAGAAGCAAGATGTAGTCATTTCTAAAAATATAAGCTATATCTCTAACTTCTTACATAAGGAGGCATGTTCTATGTCCTTAAATGCCATTTCCAAGACATCAGAAAGACGGTACTCTAAATTTTGACCTTTACTGTGCAAAATAAAATGTCACATAAGGCTATTCTGTGCAAATATATCGTGTGTATATTTAATTTCATTTCAGATATTGCATCATTAAAGTCAGCCTTTCATCTTCTATAACTTTTCAGATGAATGAAAACACAACTTTTTTTATTAATCATAGAATGATGTAGCTACGTAACTGTTGTATACCTTCCCTTTGAAGTCACATTACCGATATATAGCTTCACAAGGTGTGCTTTGATGTGTTTAAGCAATCCAGCACTGGATTAATTACAGAGTCAAGGTTTTTCTTGATATTGCGGCCTTTGAGTGTTCAAACAGGAACACGCACATTCATCTACAGTATGAACTACACTCTTCCTTCAGACAATTCTGAATTAGTGTCCGGTTTGAAGTTAAGTAATGCATTTTTAATGAAGGAATTCTTGAACTAGCAGAAATTTTACCAAGGATGAACTTTGCCGAGCCTACATTTAGTACACTTCTGCATTTTTTGTGTGTGAGAAGCTTTTCAGGGTGTTTCTTGGTAACACTGATCTGAGATCTGAATTCCACATTATAGTTTAGATGGGAATGATGATATGCTTCTGCCTGGCTTGCCCAGGCCTGCTTTGCGGTATTCAGTACGGGATCCAGACAGAAGGCCAGATACCATTTTAGGCACATTCTAATGTATCTTTGCTGCAAGAATGTGAATTATTGGGGATTTGGTACGTTTTTATCATATGAGTACTGTACATTTCAGCACAGTGCTACTTCAAATGTTTAACTCAGAGTCAGTTTGCGCCTAGTCAGAATGTTATTGTGCTCATTAGAAATCAGAAATTGTGTTTGTTTGAAGCAACTAAAGTGTACATTAGTAGTCTTAGTTAGTATTAGAATACATCAAATTTTACATTTCACAATAATAAAAAAACTATAGTAGTGCTGTGTTTAAAACCCCATGATCGCTAACTGTTAGTTAACTGTGCTTACTGTGAGCTGGGTAGCTTTTTGTTGGGTTTTGTGTTGGTAGCTTAGCAACATGCTAATGGAAAGCAACCACTTCATTGGATAATAATGAATATACTGTGTTCCTAGATTTAAAAAAAAAAAAAAAGCTTTAAACACTATTGATCACGGTTTATTAATGATGACACTGGAGAGATATGGTTCTAGAGGAAAAGCCTTCTCTTGGTTAAGAAGTTCTCTTGATCATATATCTCAATTTGAACAAATAAATAATGTTAAATCGAATCTAAATAAAGTGACTTGTGGTATTCCACAAGGTTCGGTGCTAGGCCCCATTTTTTTCCGCCACCTTCCAAGCATGCTATTTACTTCAGGCCCTGCAAATGTACTGTAGCTCAAGTAGTCATTTACCAGATGTAGTAGTAATTTCTTGAATCTTAATTTTATAATCATCTTTTTACCCATCTTTTGCTGAGGAGACTGTTGACTACCTTCCCATGTTCTTGATGGAAACAGCAAATGGAGTTGACATGCTATGAATATTTTGTCCTGCAACAAGCACATTGTAGCATCTCAGGGATGATGTTCAGTCCCAAACATCATCATATTGAACTGTGAAGTGCCAGCTGTCACAAGCCATTATAGCACTGCAGGTATGTAGGAAGAGAGGGCTTCTACAGCATATGTGCTTTCTGCACTTGGGAATACTGGGACCTTTTTTCCTCCTAATATTTGAAGCTTTGGTATCATTTAACACTCCTTGACAAAATCCTCTGAACTAAGGTTTTAGTAAATTGGAGAAGTGGTGGTATCGCAGGAGACTAGTTGGATAACATAAACGTCATTGTTCATAATGTGTGTTAACTGTCCCCAAAGCGGTGCCAGGAGCAATCTTAAAATGGAAAGGACAGCGGTTCTTGGGAATAGGACAAGTATTTCATTAAACAGTACCTGTATGTCATCCTAGTCCATTATATGGCCAGCTTGTCCACCAAAACCCCATATCTGAAGACTCATAGGCCCCTTTACACCTGGTATTAATACCCACCTTGGGTGATTCGATCACAAGCGCTCAGCCAAGACAGATTGCTGTTTAGAGCTGGTATTAACATGTTTCCCCGAATGTGTCTCCAGTGCCCACTTGCAAAAGGGTAGGACAAGGTCCTTTTAAGGCTAGTCAGTTCACTTGGCCATCTTGGAAATGACTTCAGGCAGCTATTTGCTATGTAGGTGAAACAAGTACAGTTCCCAGAATGGTGGAAAAACTGCAATGTCTATTTGTCAAAATTGTTTTAACATTGCTAGTCATTCAATCAGACAACAATGATTTCAACCATTTAGGTGACACTTTATTTTGATGGTCCCTATCGAACTTTCTGTTGACTATAAGTAACTGCAACTACATGTTCACTAAATCTCATAATCTCTAAAGTATTAGTGGACTGTCTGGTTAATATCTGGTAACTCTTTATTGTGGTGGTCCTCAACAGACATTCTACTGACTATAAGTAACTTTAAAATTAAATGACAGCTAACTCTTATTAGAGTATTAGTAGACTGTCTGGTTTAATATCTGTTAACTCTTTATTGTGATGGTCCTCAACAGACATTATACTGACTATAAGTAACATTGCAACAACATTTCAACTTATTCTAACCCTAACTGTACCAATCTTCTAATACTTCTAATACACTCCAATGAGAGTTAGTAGACATGTATGTGCAACGTTCCTTATAGTCAACAGAATGTGTTAAAGGCACCATCATAATAAAGTGAAACCCAATTTTAGCTTATTTAGCTCAAATTACGCTAAACATTATCCAGTTAATGGTCATTCGCTCCATGAGTTTATCCATTTATCCATGTTGTATTCAAACCCATGAGTACAAACTTCCTAGGAAGACTTGAAGGCAACTTTAACTAAAATGTGAAGTGGCTATTTACATACCTGGCCTGAACCTAGAATTTGAATGATAAGAACACAAAGTGTTTCCAAGATCATTTGGAACCTGTTTAGACCTGTTTCTGGCACTGAGATGGGATCATCCCAGATGGACATTGATACCAGATGAAAACTACTCCTTGTGTTTCTGGCATACGTCCATTGTTTATTGAGGAATGTTCTAGCGTTTGGTCTCTGGCTATTCCCTCTTCTCGCTCGACTGTATTTCAAAGAGCCAAAGATATTTTGGACACCTGTTATTCCTCAGTCTACAGCATCCATTTAGTGAAACAACTCGCCGACTGTCTGGCTTTTCACTGGATTAAACACATTCTTGCGAATAAGGGGCGTTATCCCAAGCAGAAAAAATACAATTATTACATGTGGTCAGGCTTTTGTGTAACACCTGCACTTTCTAAAAGGACCAGGTAACGAGGGAGAGCGCTTCACACCTGTGTGAAAATTCGAAAATGATGGTGTCTGCACCATTCGAATAGAATCGCAACCTGGGCCCGTTGAATAGAAACAATTGAAACGCTAGCTAAAAAGATAATATGCTTCCAAATATGGCACTTCCAAGCAGCAACAGATTTTAAATGAAAAGTTAAACTTCAGAAACATTAAAGGAGCAGCCATCTGGACACACCATAAACAGAGTTACTATAATTACTACCATGAGACATTAATGGGACCTGCTTTTCCAACAAACCTCCCACAAGAAACTGCTCATCCTTTCCTCCTTCTGAGTTTCTTGAAATTACAACATACCCACAGTTGTAGGACCAGTTTTATAGAACACTACATCACCGGCCCACACTTTAACTCAAGTCATCAGAAGGCTCTGGCGTTTGTTTCTTCTTCCGTTTTGGCTTATAGTTTCTTGGTTCAGCCTCTTCACTTGGTGTTCAGAAATGTTGATGCCAAACCTCCTCAAGAGACCTCGAATGTCAGTGTCCTTACGTTGCCTTGTTTGGAAGTATGAAGCCCATCAGCTGTAGACAGAGATTGTTTCTGACAAGTGCAGGGTCTATCTGATTTGTAGATGCATAAATGTATACGCTGGCGGACCGCCATTAAAAAAAAAAAGGCAACATCAGCTGCCAGACAGATTCTTATGGATCTTTTGAAAAATACTTTTTGCTGATATTAGGATCAAAGAAGCTAACATAAATAAATAAAATGGACCAAGCGAAAGAGGTCATCCGAATTGAATACGCAGTCATATCTTTCAAGACGGAGTCCCTGATTCAGCACTGGAGAATGAGTGTGATGTATCATCTCACGGTTTCAATGAGGTCCTGGAAGGGGATAGTGAGTGGCGAGCAGCCAAACAAACTGCAGAACCCAACAGGCCACGGGTCAGGCACAATACGGGCTTGAATGAGACGTGAATCTCAACTTGGTCCCAAACAAAGCCATTTACAGGATAGATGGAATCTTGTGGGCCTGTATTATGGATAAGGGAGCTCTTTTTTAACCTCCAACTGAGATTTATCCACAACTTGTGGCGGGTCGAATTGCTCAGGCTGGAGCCTTGGTCTCTCAGGACTGATGGGTAATGTGAGCTTGTGCCAGGTCCACAGATCAGCACAATGACAATTTTTAAGAGGCACAAGCTGTGAAGTAATGGCAACCCTACTGCTTTTCATTAAGATACATCTTCTTCTTCTTAGTATTATTAAATAAGAACACTTTTACTACTACCATTGTTGGGGTAACACGTTACAAGTAACGCGAGTTATGTAATCAGATTACTTTTTTCAAGCGACTTGTAAAGTAATGCACTACCTTTAAATTTACAACAAAACATATTAGCTACTTTTTAAAATAAGTAACACAAGTTTCTTTGTTTTTTACAATTTATCGACTGACAAATTTTCTGTCGTTATGTTGAGAGAAATCAAGAGTGAGTGCAGAGGCGTTGTGTGAACATGATGGTCATAGTAGTTCTAGACTAAATGTAAACATTCATTTACTCATCTCACTTGCACAAAAACAGATCAGTGTGCATAGGGTGACCATATTTTGATTACCAAAAAACAGGACACTTGGCCCGGCAAACAGATAGGCCTACTCAAATGATACTCGAAGTTTACTCAAAGATACCTTATTAATTTTAATACATTTAAAGTAGGTTATGCCTCCTCTGTATGGATAGAAATTTGTTATATTGTTATATGAAAACAGGACATGTCCTGGGAAAACAGGACAGTTGGTCACCCTAAGTGTGCATGAATAAAATTAAATGCAAACTCAGATTATTACACAAACCTCCAGTAATTAAGTGTTACACAAATATAGCCTTCTTTATGCATTTAATCTCAATTTCTTAATAAACATCTTTGTTGCTGACCTTCTATGATCCAGTTTAACTACAAACAAGCAAAAATGACAGAAAATCACATAAACATTATGGCTGTGTCTGAAATCTCCTACTACTCACTATATAGTGGACTATATAGTGAGCTCGCCATTTTGTAGTGCTGTCCGAATCTATAGTGATGATTATTATACCCTATATAGTCCACTCAATGTATCCCAGAATGCATTTTGAAAAGTAGTGTACAACCGATGGTCACTAACCCAAGGCCTACATACCATCATGCATTGCGCTGATCGTAAAAATGGCGGATGGACGTCAAGGAGAGCAGCGCGACAATACGAATTTGCGACAGTAATGCCGTAATCAACGGTGCCGAGAGACGATCGAGTAGTGTCCGAAAGTGGTGTTTCTATTATGTTGGTGAGCTCACTATATAGTGCTTTACTCCCTACCCCCTACATATGGGTTAGGGAGTGGTTTGAGTGGAGATTTCGGACACAGCCAATATCTTCTCCTGCGTCCTCTTCTTCTGTGATCCAGAATGGTAAAACAGCTGAAAGATTTGTTTAAGCAGCGCCCTCTATTGTACATACATACATTTGCATTTCCTTCAGCCTGAGGCTTATTCATCTCACTTTTCTGTAAAAGGGCCTTTACATTTGTCAAAGAAATTTTTGTTTGTTATTAAAACACTAGCAACTGTAAAGCAATAAGCTAACAATGCCCTACTTGCAACTACTTTTAGCTACTAATTCAAAAAAATTTTTTATCAAATAATGTTTTGAGGCAAATTTGTGGCGACAACACAGGAAAATACCTCTATAGGAAAACAGGTTTTTAGCATAGGGTGATGAAATACATGATGAAAAACAGGATCATATAAATTCTCTTGACTTTTATTCTTGGGTAGGTGTTTCAGAAAGCCCATATATCAAACACCGCACCTCTGGCTAATTTATTGCCGTCAAATTTATTACCACATTCAGCTCTTTGATGAAATACACCTTATCTTTCTCTGTTATTCAAATTCTATTCTATTCTATTCTATTCTATTCTATTCTAATTTTTCTAGCATTCTGCAAGAGTCCATTCCACTTGGGTGGGGATGTTCCAAGAGATTCAGCCCTCCTACATTATAGTCTTTTGTTTGGGCTGCTGTAAAAGTTCTGTTACTTTATCATATCTTCTAATTATGGACTGCGGGTATTAATTGCTTTTTATCGGTAATGTCCACCCACTCCCTTATTGTGCCTGTAGGCGTATAGGGAGCTTTACTGACTCTCACACACTGAAAGTTGGAACTTAAGTAAGTAGATACATTTACTTTTAGCGAACACCGGCATATCGTTCAACGTGACCTTTTGTCATTCCTTCACTATTGTTCCTGCCTCTTTATGGGTTGTAAAAGGATAAGATGAGGGTTATTATATTCTAGTATCTCATTATTAAACTTTAAATTCCAAGATCCGATGTCTTTTGGCACAATGTATTCCCCATGCAGAATGGTTGACCCTTTGTCTAAATCCTGTAAAGTTGTGGACATTGTACTCTAATTTGTTGTTATTGGCATTGTGCTTTTCATTGTTCACTGTAGCCATTAGTTCCATGTTCTTTTCCAAATGCGCCGTGCTTCTGGAAATCATCAACTCACGGCCAAGTGTCTTCTCTGGAGAGACATACTTGTGTTATTCAAAACTCTGCCAGACACAACGAGCCCGCACAGAACAAGATCAATAAATGATGTCCTTTGAAACGACTGCATGCATTCCTCTCTTTGAATGCAGTAGACAGTCCAAATACTTCAGCTGAACGTGCTACAGTTGCCATCTCATCAGTAGACAACAACCATCATTTAGATTTGATTTCCTGAACAGTAGGCCTGTTAAAGGAGAGATGAGAGATATAACACACTGATATTCTTGCATAAAATCAAACACCATAGAAGATGAGGTCAAATATTGTAAAAAAAAATATTAAAAATGTTCGAAGACATTTTCAGTTGTATTTGACTATGCAAAACTCCCTGTCATGATGCTTGGATGTTATGGATGGTTGCCAGAAGGTTGCTTTGCGGTTGTGGGTGGTTGCCAGGCTTTTTATATGTTTCTATCTTATTGATACAGGAGTGTGGGTGGTTGCCAGGAAGTTGCAATGTGGTTGTGGGTGGTTGCCAGGGTGTTTATATGCGATTGCCAGAATATTTCTACCTGATATAGAATTGTAGTGTAGTGTAGTTGATATGGGGTAGTGTGGTTGACAGGGTTTTTATATGCGATTGCTATGGGAGTGTGGGTGTTTGCCAGGGAGTTGCTATGGGTTTGTGAGCGGTTGCCACGGGGTTTATATGCGATTGCCAGACTATTTCTATCTGATTGATATGGAATAGTAGTGCAGTATAGTTGTTTATATGTTAATATACTGTATATGCGATTGCTATGGGAGTGTGGGTGTTTGCCAGGGAGTTGCTAAGGGGTTGCTATGGGATTGTAAGTGGTTGCCAGGGTGTTTATACACGATTGCTATGGGAGTTTGGGTGTTTGCCAGGGAGTTGCTATGGGGTTGCTATGGGATTGTAAGTGGTTGCCAGGGTGTTTATACGCGATTGCTATGGGAGTGTGGGTGTTTGCCAGGAAGTTGCTATGGAGTTGCTATGGGATTGTGAGTGGTTGCCAGGGTGTTTATACGCGATTGCTATGGGAGTGTGGGTGTTTGCCAGGGAGTTGCTATGGGGTTGCTATGGGATTGTGAGTGGCTGCCAGGGTGTTTATACGTGATTGCTATGGGAGTGTGGGTGTTTGCCAGGGAGTTGCTATGGGTTGCTATGGGATTGTGAGTGGTTGCCAGGGTGTTTATAAGCGATTGCTATGGGAGTGTGGGTGTTTGCCAGGGAGTTGCTATGGAGTTGCTATGGGATTGTGAGTGGTTGCCAGGGTGTTTATACGCCATTGCTATGGGAGTGTGGGTGTTTGCCAGGGAGTTGCTATGGGGTTGCTATGGGATTGTGAGTGGCTGCCAGGGTGTTTATACACCATTGCTATGGGAGTGTGGGTGTTTGCCAGGGAGTTGCTATGGGGTTGCTATGGGATTGTGAGTGGTTGCCAGGGTGTTTATATGCGATTGCTATGGGAGTGTGGGTGTTTGCCAGGAGTTGCTATGGAGTTGCTATGGGATTGTGAGTGGTTGCCAGGGTGTTTATACGCGATTGCTATGGGAGTGTGGGTGTTTGCCAGGGAGTTGCTATGGGTTGCTATGGGATTGTAAGTGGTTGCCAGGGTGTTTATATGCGATTGCTATGGGAGTGTGGGTGTTTGCCAGGGAGTTGCTATGGAGTTGCTATGGGATTGTGAGTGGTTGCCAGGGTGTTTATACGCGATTGCTATGGGAGTGTGGGTGTTTGCCAGGGAGTTGCTATGGAGTTGCTATGAGATTGTGAGTGGTTGCCAGGGTGTTTATACGTCATTGCTATGTGAGTGTGGGTGTTTGCCAGGGAGTTGCTATGGGGTTGCTATGGGATTGTGAGTGGTTGCCAGGGTGTGTATACGCGATTGCTATGGGAGTGTGGGTGTTTGCCAGGAAGTTGCTATGGAGTTGCTATGGGATTGTGAGTGGTTGCCAGGGTGTTTATACGCGATTGCTATGGAGTGTGGGTGTTTGCCAGGGAGTTGCTATGGGGTTGCTATGGGATTGTGAGTGGTTGCCAGGGTGTTTATATGAGATTGCTATGGGAGTGTGGGTGTTTGCCAGGGAGTTGCTATGGGGTTGCTATGGGATTGTGAGTGGTTGCCAGGGTGTTTATATGCGATTGCTATGGGAGTGTGGGTGTTTGCCAGGGAGTTGCTATGGGGTTGCTATGGGATTGTAAGTGGTTGCCAGGGTGTTTATAACGCAATTGCTATGGGAGTGTGGGTTTTGCCAGGGAGTTGCTATGGGATTGTAAGTGGTTGCCAGGGTGTTTATACGCGATTGCTATGGGAGTGTGGGTGTTTGCCAGGAAGTTGCTATGGCGTTGCTATGGGATTGTAAGTGGTTGCCAGGGTGTTTATACGTGATTGCTATGGGAGTGTAGGTGTTTGCCAGGGAGTTGCTATGGGGTTGCTATGGGATTGTGAGTGGTTGCCAGGGTGTGTATACGCGATTGCTATGGGAGTGTGGGTGTTTGCCAGGAAGTTGCTATGGAGTTGCTATGGGATTGTGAGTGGTTGCCAGGGTGTTTATACGCGATTGCTATGGGAGTGTGGGTGTTTGCCAGGGAGTTGCTATGGGGCTGCTATGGGATTGTGAGTGGTTGCCAGGGTGTTTATATGCGATTGCTATGGGAGTGTGGGTGTTTGCCAGGGAGTTGCTATGGGGTTGCTATGGGATTGTGAGTGGCTGCCAGGGTGTTTATATGCGATTGCTATGGGAGTTTGGGTGTTTGCCAGGGAGTTGCTATGGGGTTGCTATGGGATTGTGAGTGGTTGCCAGGGTGTTTATATGCGATTGCTATGGGAGTGTGGGTGTTTGCCAGGGAGTTGCTATGGGGTTGCTATGGGATTGTAAGTGGTTGCCAGGGTGTTTATACGCGATTGCTATGGGAGTGTGGGTGTTTGCCAGGGAGTTGCTATGGGATTGTAAGTGGTTGCCAGGGTGTTTATACGCGATTGCTATGGGAGTGTGGTGTTTTGCCAGGAAGTTGCTATGGAGTTGCTATGGGATTGTAAGTGGTTGCCAGGGTGTTTATACGCGATTGCTATGGGAGTGTGGGTGTTTGCCAGGGAGTTGCTATGGAGTTGCTATGGGATTGTGAGTGGTTGCCAGGGTGTTTATACGTCATTGCTATGGGAGTGTGGGTGTTTGCCAGGGAGTTGCTAAGGGGTTGCTATGGGATTGTGAGTGGCTGCCAGGGTGTTTATATACAATTGCTATGGGAGTGTGGGTGTTTGCCAGGGAGTTGCTATGGAGTTGCTATGGGATTGTGAGTGGTTGCCAGGTGTTAATATGCGATTGTCAGACTATTTCTATCTGATTGATATATGCGATTGTATGGGGTTGTGGGTTGCCAGTGTATTGGTATGGTATTGGTTGCTAGGGTTTGCTATTCTGTTGCTAGGGGCTTGTAGATGACTGTCAGGGCATTGCTAAATATTTGAGGATTGTGGTTGGTTATCATAACATTTATATATGGTTGCAAGCATGTTTTGTTATATGGTTGCTAGGATGTTGTGAGTTGTTGTGAGACATGGTGTTCTGCCCTGGCTGACATCCATATTTAACCCTTTAATGCATGAATTATGATATCCTCAGTCATGATTTTTGTGCTCAAATTAAGCTCTCCTCTCTGCGAAAATCAACATTGATCAATTGATGTTTTCAGACTGTGGAAAAGCAATCAGGTGTTTTCAAATCTCATCTGAAATGAGAATTGTTGGGGGTAACGCATTACAAGTACATGCATTACATAATCAGATTTTTTTTATGTAACTGCAAATTACAATCTAATAGGTCTAATACAAACTAACCAGTTACTGCAGATAAAGTATTTTCATGAACAACAGTCACAGTAATAGTATGAATTGTAGTTGAAATATAGCTAGTGAGGCATGATGTCCAATTTAGTGGACTGAGAATTAATTAGAATTTCATCCCAATCTTATTATACATGTATATATAGTACATAAAAATCTATCTATATATAGCCAGCTATATTGACAATGGCTGTATGTTGAGTTATTTTCAGAGGACAGTAAATATATACTGCTATACAAGAAGCACATTGACTACTCTAAAATATTCCAACTTTCAATAGTGTTGTCCCTTGAGAAGATATACTAAAATATTTGCTGAAATGTGAGGGGTGTCCTCACTTTTGTGAGATATACTGTATATACCATAGACTTTAAAAAAAGATGCACGACGCCTCTTCGCTCTTTTCCATTGGACAGAACTGAAGTCGCCAGTGTCCCGATATGGCGCTGACATATTGAAACTTGAGTCTGCGCAGTAGCGTTTTCGGGACCAGTCATGCGCAGTCGTGAGCAGGAAGTAAAGCCGCGAAATCAAGGCCCCGCCCTCACGCTCGTTGAATCAATCGCAAGCACACGCCCTGCACTTTTCTTAAGTGGATGTGTCTGCTCCGTTCCTCTCCAATGATGTCTGCTGATTGCAGTACCTTGTTAAAATAAGGTAAATACAACTACTAACCACATAGTCAACATTATGAAAAAAAGTCCATTGGTGCTTCAGTGATTACTTCACGCAGAGAACCTGTCAATCACAGCTGTCAATCATGATGTCACAGCACCGTTTTTATAGCATCAAATAACTAACTTATTTTAAAAACAAACACTTGAAATTACATCAACGTGATAGAAACTACAGTAGATGACAGAAACTATCTTTAGAAAAAAGATACGTGAAGTGTAATTTAATTGTTTAGTTGGTCTCGCGTCCCAATAGCCGCGTTTCCACTGCCGGGCCAGGGCCGAGCCGTGCTAGTGCATGCCAGGGCCAGTCGCGTTTCCACTGTCACTTCCGGGGCTTGAGCGGGGCTTCCTCGGGGCCAACGGCCAGGATTTCTGGCCCGTCGAATACCTTGGGCCAAAGCGGGCCAGCTCGGGCTAGAGGCGTGCTCAAGGTAAAAGGCGGAGTTTATCAGTGTTATGGAACGTTATGATCTGAAGCAAGATGCACATTTCACTGTTTTATATTGCGAAAAATAATCGCTCTTTGAAATGGAGAATCGCCTGTACTGGTCTGTCGAAGATACCAAAGCTCTTCTGAGCATTTGGGCAGAAGAATGACGGCGTGTGAAGAAACGAGGACGTTATAAAATGCATCGATGCTGAACTTTCTAAGCTAAGCATTCAGCGAGCAACGCTTCAAGTTCAGGAAAAAATAAACAAGTCGTGGGCGCAGTATATTGTACAAGGCGATTAAAACGCACAATGGACAAAGCGAAACTCAGAGAAGGGACTTTCCATGGTTCGACTTGATGTACGGTGTGCTGGGTCGCCGTCCACTCGCGAGACAATCGGGACACTATTGCAGCCACGGCCGGTGAGTTAATATACATGCTATCTTCCTATTATAAATAAATTCATAATACCCGCTGAAATGGGTTGGGTTGTATTGTATGACGTTTGATCCAGAAAGGCGTGTTGGGGCGGGGTTTAGGGCAGCGCTGCAGTGGAAACGCGAGCCCGGTGCTTGAGGCCCGAGGCCACTGGCTCGGCTCGGCTCGCTGTTAGCTCTGGCCCGGCAGTGGAAACGCGGCTATTGAATAACATGAGGAGGCGGGGCTTATGACCTATACTAGGACCGGTCACCGGGGGGCGATCGAGACGTTCACTTTTGAGGGCTTGTGCGGCACGCTTGGTATATGCTATATAAATATAGATGTGCAACTATGCCGTCAAAACCAATACATACGCAAGAAAATGGCTTTTTCAAAAGCTGTCCACTGTAATGACTTACGCGTGAAAGGGTTCAATTCTATAGATCATTTTTTTCACTTGATTTGACAAAAAAATTTAAGTACCCTCTCCTCAACAAACGTATGATTTAAGGCATAATTAAGCACAAACTGTTCAAGAGTTACATTCTTGTTGTTCAAATTCCTAACCCTACATGTATGTATGACGTAGCCTATCACAGCAAAACCACAAAAAAAGAGACTTGAAAATTGAAAGAGAATAAACAAATACATTTTCTCGAGTTCCGAATGAGCGAACAACCTTAATGCACCGGTTGATGGAGGGAACGTTGTTTCTGTCGGGTCAATATTTTCAATCCATGTCTTACAGACGCTCTTCAATGCAAAATCAGTAGACTCAATGTTCCTTTTTCGGAAACAATGCATGATGCGGCGCCACAGGGCCCAGCGATCGTCTCTCTCACACAGGAACGTCTCTTTCACCTGGGGCAGCGAGGGCTGTTCAGAAGCGATCCATTTCCTCACTCATTAGCGTAATGGAAGAATGCCCCGCTGTGAAGACCTACAAAGGCAGATAGGTAGATGCATTGCACTTGGGGAGAATATTCCACTTCGTTTGAGACGAATAGTTCAATTCTCACAAAAACCACACACACACACACACACACGTTCATAATTAAACCCGCAGTACTCTCAACCTTTTGAAAGCAGAGTCTAATTAGCAGTATTAATGTTTCTGAGTTGCCAGGTTTGATCTATTCATATGTGCATGTTTGTATGCTCATATGTGTGTGTGCTTATGATCTGCTTTTAATTTATGATAAGCCCTTTCATATATAGGCAATTAAAAGTCCTCCTGCGCTGCCTTATTTCTCATATTTATGAGGCCAGAAACATGGAGCACTGGATATATCTACAAGCTTTTTAAAAAACAGTATGTGCCCTGACAGTGTAATTATGAACTCTCTTTAGCAAAGTAGGCGTTTGAATGGAAAGATAATCTCCCACGTTATTTTTATTTCTGTTTTCGACGCACAGATGTCCTCCGACAATGAATTTGGCAATACGCAGGTGGCTTAAGAATGCTCCCCTAAAGCTTGTTTTTCAGTTAAGCACTCCATATATCCAGACGCAATTACAGGCTGATAACAAACATTGTAATAATTGCACTCTGAGGATGAATCTTTTCTCACATTAGCAGTCCTAAGTATTTAATTCACTGTATTATCAATTATACAATAGTTTGTTCCTGTCTTTATAGTGGATTGCTGATATTCTGCACTCGTATTTTTCTCCGCTTGTTTGTGTCTCCATGTTCTACACACACTCTCAGTCTGTGTATTTGTGATGGGGTGTATTTAGTCTCTCTTTCTGCCAGTGGTGGGCCGTCAGGGCCAGCAAGGCCTTCTCTGCTGGCCTAAACACTTATCAGAATCACTGACTTGCACTTTAATATATTTTTTCCATGAATGAGTATTAAATTATTCCCAATAGTTCATTCTCTTAATTTCATAGCTTTTCTGCTTCCAGTAGTGTGTTTTTATGTTAGAGCTTTTATCCAATCATATTTCAGCCATCATGCGTTGCCATGGCCAAATAAATCTGCCTGGAGGCCTTCAGAATCGACAGTGTGGGCGTCTGTAACTTAAAATGAATGGCAATGCAATGGTTGCTTTAACCAATCAGATAATCAGTCAGATTTAATCAGCCAATCAGATTTCGCTTTGACTGCAGCGGGGCCATCTAGCAGGCATTCAATAACGTCGGCATTTTCTCGTTCTTTGATTGGATGCTCAGAGCGCGTACTATTACTGGTGGTAGTATCCGCATCTGTAGCGAACTGCGTAAGCTAAAATATATTCCTGTAGATTTAATTTAGTTTTTCAACCCACAAATTAATGTTTCTTTCCCTCGTCGACCCCCAGCAGGTTCAAACCTACCGGAAAAAAACTTTATTCAGTCTGAGCTTAACGCAGAGTAACGGAACTCTATACGATCTGTCCGGGTAAAAACAGAACTGACTAATGTAAGTTATGCCACGAATGATTTTGAAGGCAAAAGTCCCGCTGATCTCATTGATTTCGTTCAAAACTCTGTGTGAGAGCAGGGCAGTACACATCGTCATGTTTTGGGGTAACTGTGTGTCCACTGCTTCTGTCGAGCAGACACTAATAAAGCGGAGCAGGTATGCTAGAAATATGACGGGACTGACACATTGCTGGAACTGAAACGCAGTTAGATAACCTGTACAACTAGCCTGGGTTTCCCCATACTGCCTTACCGCAGCGCGATTCAATTCACGCTGAAAGGCAGTCTGGATACCATGGCCAGATTTTTCGCCTCATTTAGGGAACCAATCACAGAACGGGATCACAGAACGGGGAGGGAACAGCAAGACGATGACGACATATGTTGGCTATGAGCATTTGATAGACATTCTTAGCACCCAATAAACAGCGCCGGGCATTCGTAAACCACGCCTCAAATACGAGAAAATGTACATGTGGTTCCCAGACCCAAGTCTCAACGAGAATTGGGTCTGGCGTTAGCCAGGCTACTGTACAACAGTAACTGAAGTCTTATTGAGGAAAGAAATAAGGATGGATTTTGTGTAAAAAATAATCCGTAGTTTTGGTGAGTATAATGCTTTTTTCCCCGGGGTGAATATGATTTTCTTCTTATAATTTTTATTTTAAATTTATGATCGAAACTCAATTTCTTTTTTCAAATATTCATACTATTGTAACGTCTGAAAATGGACTATTGTAACCCTTGAACGACAAGATAGCCTAATGGAGGCTTCGTTTCTGAACTTATAATCGGATTCGGAACGCAAGAACCACTGCTGTACACAAACGCACCAGCCGAACTCACGCGCTCGTTTCTCTCTTACCGGCCTTTCCCGAACTCACCGCATTAACCCTATAACTGCCGGTGCAAAATAAAAACAACAATTATAGAGAGTTTTTGCGCTGCTACACTATTAAAAGTTATTAATTCATGTAGGACAGAAGGCCTAGGTGTGAAATGCACGGCCCGCCACTGCTTTCTGCAGATTATATTGTTACACAGGTAGGCGTGTAGGTAGATTAGTGATTTATGACATGAATGACAGCTTGTAAAGTTAATTAGTCACTGAATCATTAACTCAACCAATTTGTTTAAAAACACTGATTCATTCAGGAACCACTAATGCGTGTTTGTTCTCCAGAAACTGCTAGACCTTATTCAGAGCAGCGCCATGACAGGTGTGAAAGCGAGGCTGCGAGGGACAGATTTACTCTGTTTTTCTGTCGAAAATGTAAGTTACACGATAGTTTACTTATTGATTTACCTTGATTTATTTTGTTTACTTTGCAATTCATGTTTCTTTAATGCACACGTACATTTTTATTTTCCTTTCTTTTCTTGGTTTGCTTTACTTTTTGTTTTGTTTTTTGGTTTTGCTTTGCTTTGCTTTTGTGTGCTTCTTTTGTGTTTTTTGCTTTGCCTTTTGTGTTGTGTTGTTGTGTTTTGTTTTTGTTTTGTTTTTAGATTTGCTTTGATTTCGCTTTGCTTTTTGTGTTGTGTTATGTTTAGTTTTTTGTTTTGCTGTGCTTTGCGTTTTGTTTTGTGTTGTTTTGCTATTTTGTTTATGTTTTTGATTTGCTTTTGCTTTACTTTTTTGTTTTTTTGCTTTGATTTAGCTTTTTTTATTTTTTTTGTTTTACTTTTGCTTTTTTTGTTGTGTTTTGTTTTGTTTTTGCTTTTTGTTTTGTGTTGTTTTGCTATTTTGTTTTGATTTGTTTTTCCTTTACTTTTTTTTTTTTTTTTTTTTTTTTTTTTTTTGTTGGACTTAACTTTTGCTTTGTTTGCTTTAGATGTTTTACTTCATCTTTTTATCATTTTTTTTTTGTCTTTGTTATTTGTCTTTGCTTGCGTTTTGTTTTTGTTTTAAAGATCCTGAGATGCACATCGCTTGTCACATTATGATTCTTGAAACATTGTAAGTTGATTTTTCAAACAAGGGGAAAAATAGTAATAAAACAAATAATTTGAACATGCCTTGTCTAAAATAATGATGATAAATAATAAAAATAATAATAATGAAACATTTCATATGCTAATCAATACTGCAAAGGGACAATAAAAAGATATGTCTCTTTTATGGGAAGATGAAATGCTCACTATTCCCACTTTACAAATAGATCTGTACAATTCTGGCCATATATTCTCCTGTCACAAATATAGACAGCTCAGGTATGATTTCTGTCTGCCCCATAATGCAAAAGCATTGATGTGCAAAATCAGCTTCATATTTGCTGCAAAACACATTCAAGGCAACAGAATAATATTTCATATTGAATCAACAACTTCTGTACATTCTCGCTTTTCATCTGGTTTGAGCATGATGGGAAAGTCACAGATGTTTTTTTCTTTCAGTAGTGGTCCTCAACTGGGGGTGCAGATCTATTCTGTCCTTTATTTTATGTTATTTATTAAATAAATGTACATTGCATTGCTTAATTTCAGAGCAATTCAAATTTTTTTGTTGGGTCACAACATGGAAAGCACACTAAAAAGCATTGGGTTATTTTTTTAACCCAACCGTTGGTGTATGCATGTCGGGTCATTATGTTGGGTTATCTTAAAATTTGTTGGGTTATTTGGTTATGCCGTTGGGTTATATTTAACTCAACTGTTGGGTTATTTTTAACCCAACTGGTATTTAACCCAATGCATTGGGTTAAAATAACCCACAGTTGGGAAGGTGCTATAGCACCCCATAGTTGGGTTATTCATTGGGTTATTTTTAACCCAACATTTTTAAGTGAGAGTGTAAAAACTGTCTTTCAAAGCGAAACCTTTTGAGAACCACTGCTCCACATGTCCATGCTGTGAGCTTTCATATTAAGAATCACTTTTTGTCATTCATTATAAGTGATTTCTGGTCTTTTTGATAGCTGGTTGTATTTAATTTATTGCATATTGCATATTACATTGTAGCGCAGCACTGCTTCATTTCTCACGGCGTTTAACATGCTGCGACACATTCAGCTCTCTTACAGTACAGTGTGGCTTTCCGCTGTGTCCTTCTTATTCCACAGCGGTCCGTGCTTTCAATAATTCACTGTTTTCTTAATCTAAGGTGTTAAATAGTTAATTAGAAGATGGAGGGCTTGTCCTCTGTGTCTCCTCTTGGTCCACTGCTCTTAAAGCCTGGACGGCAGCTCGGAGGGTCATATCCGTTCACCATCATGACATTCTCCACCCCCAGCATCTGAAGCGAAACCCTTCCGCAGAACTATCCGTGTTGCTGGCGGCCCGATGACCTGCTTTATATCCGAGTCAAAGACACTGGCTCTTCAGGAGACCACGCTGGATCCAGAGCGACAGAGAGATGTGCATTACTAAAGCAGCTCTTAGCAGAGCAGTGCAAACTCCACCCAATATGCAACGAGAAGAATGCGGAAACAAACGCAGCCAACATTTCCATTTAGAAAGGAGCGATAAGTTGTTTTATTAAAAACTGTCACATTATTTTATAACTCACTACATGTCCTACTACAAGCATAATTCAATACTTTAATATCATATATTAATTCAAACCGAGAAGCCTGTTCCTGTGAATGTTTATGTATCTTCCCTTGTAACCTATCTTTTTATTTGATTTGATTAAGAATTTATTTGAGAATTGTGCATTTAAGGTCTAGCTGAACTGTTGTCCTTTTTTTTTTTCCTTTTTTTTTGTGTTGTTTGTTCTGTTGGAAAAAAGTAAATTATAATCATATATTAAAATATTAATATTAAATCACTCTTCATCCGAATGTATTTATTAATTTGTATTTATTATTTGTATTATTATTTTTTTTTTTCACATCTTTGATGCTTTTTAAATTTTTTAATTTTTTTTTATTTGTTTTGCCCTGTTGTTTTGTTATAATTAGTTCCAGGTTACATTTTCTGTCACGACTGTGATATATCAACCTCAACACTCAAATTGTACCTAAATGAATTCCAAAAATAAATATGACATTACAGTAGAACTGTCAACCACCTGTCCTCAGAGCATAATTCAATACTTTAATACCATATAAAAACAGTTAAGTATTATTATTTAATCACTCTTCATCCTGAAGGTTATTTCCGTATTATTTTCATTCATTCATTAATTTGTTAATTCATTCATTCATTTTTTCATTCATTCATTCATTCATTCATTCATTCATTCATTCATTCATTCATTCATTCATTCATTCAAGCATTCATTCATTCATGCATTCATTCAAGCATTCATTCATTCATTCATTCATTCAAGCATTCATTCATTCATTCAAGCAATCATTCATTCATTCATTCATTCATTCATTCATTCATTCATTCATTCATTCATTCAAGCATTCATTCATTCAAGCAATCATTCATTCATGCATTCATTCAAGTATTCATTCATTCAAGCATTCATTCAAGCATCCATTCATTCATTCATTCAAACATTCTTTCATTCATTCATTCAAGCATTCATTCATTCATTTATTCAAGCAATCATTCATTCATTCATTCATTCATTCATTCAGTCAGTCAGTCATTCATTCAAGCAATCATTCATTCATCTCATTCAAGCAATCATTCATTCATTCATTCATTCAAGCAATCATTCTTCATTCATTCATTCATTCAAGCAATCATTCATTCATTCATTCAGGCAATCATTCATGGATTCATTCAAACATTCATTCAAGCAATCATTCATTCAAGCATTCATTCAAGCAATCATTCATTCTATTCATTCATTCATTCATTCATTCATTCATTCATTCATTCATTCATTCATTCATTCATTCAACCATTCATTCATTCATGCAAGCAATCATTCATTCATTCATTCAGTCATTCATTCAAGCAATCATTCATTCATTCATTCATTCAAGCAATCATTCATTCATTCATTCATTCAAGCAATCATTCATTCATTCATTCATTCATTCAAGCAATCATTCATTCATTCAGGCAATTATTCATGGATTCATTCAAGCATTCATTCAAGCAATCATTCATTCAAGCATTCATTCAAGCAATCATTCAAGCATTCATTCATTCATTCATTCATTCATTCATTCATTCATTCATTCATTCATTCAAGCATTCATCATTCATTCCACTGAATTGGCTCTATCACACTCTCTCCTCTCCACCTATAGCTGGTGTGTGGTGAGCGCACTGGCGCCGTTGTACTGTGGCTGCCGTCGCATCATCCAAGTGGATGCTGCACACTGGTGCTGGTTGAGGAGAGAACCCCTGATATGATTGTAAAGCGCTTTGGATGTACAGTAGTCCATATGAAAGCGCTATATAAATGCCTCATTCATTCATTCATTCATTCATTCATCATTCATTATTCATTTATTCAAGCATTCATTCATGCATTCATTCAAACAAACAAACAAACAAACAAACAAACAAACAAACAAACAAACAAACAATCATTCATTCATTCATTCATTCATTCATTCATTCATTCATTCAAACATTCATTCATTCATTCATTCATTCATTCAAACAAACAAAAAAAACAAACACAAACAAACAAACAAACAATCAATCATTCATTCATTTAGTCATTCATTCAAGCAATCATTCATTCATTCAGTCATTCATTCAAGCAATCACTCATTCATTCAAGCAATCATCATTCATTCATTCAGTCATTCATTCAAGCAATCACTCATTCATTCAAGCAATCATTCATTCATTCAGTCATTCATTCAAGCAATCATTCATTCATTCAAGCAATCATTCATTCAGATCATTCATTCATTCATTCATTCATTCATTCATTCATTCATTCATTCACATTCATTCATTCATTCATTCATTCATTCATCATTCATTCATTCAAGCATTCATTCATTCAAGCATTCATTCATTCATTCATTCATTTGTTCGTTCATTCATTCATTC
Organism: Chrosomus eos; assembly: GCA_036326025.1. Classification (NCBI taxonomy): domain Eukaryota; kingdom Metazoa; phylum Chordata; class Actinopteri; order Cypriniformes; family Leuciscidae; genus Chrosomus; species Chrosomus eos. Next base: position 28,338,549 of record CM070838.1, read on the forward strand.
ATTCATTCATTCATCATTTCATTCATCAAGCATTCATTATTTTTTTTAATCAAGCATTTATTCATTTTGTTTTATTTATCTCAATCATCTAAATTGTTTTATATGTTTGTTGTTGTTTTATTGTGTTTTTTTTGTGTTGTCCTAGTGATGCCAGAAAAAAATATGACATTATATTATAACTCACAAGTTCAACCACCTGTCCTCAGAGCATAATTCAATACTTCAATACCATATATAAAAAATAATCAGTTAAGTATTAATATTTATAAATACTTTTCATACTTCATACCTCATTTTAATTTAATTTAATTTTTTAATTTAATTGCCCAAATTGTTATATATATATTGGTCAATTGTTTTTTAGGTAAAAACACAAAAATAAATAAATTAATAAAACAAAAATAATATATATGTCTATATATATATATATATATATATATATATATATATATATATATATATATATATATATATATATATATATATATATATATATATATATATATATATATATATATATATATATTATTTTTTTATTAATTTATTTCTTTTTTGTGTTTTTACCTAAATCCCAGTGACTCCAGAAAAAAATATTTCTACTAAAAAAGGCCAAAGAATGATATTCCCAACACCATCAGCTGTAAATGCCATTTGAAACCTTTCATACTGTTGTTACAACTCCTGTCCAACGTTTAATGGACATATACAAACAAGTGCGGAAATACAGTTTCACATCACTTGCCTTTTGGAAGGAAGTATTTCAGTATAACATTTTCCACACGGAATACATAAGAATGTCAAGGAAACATAGATCAGAAGGGTTACAGTCTCCCTATAACATTATGATCCTTTCAGTGGATGTTTCCCGCAGTTCACCTCACACACTTATCCACAGAAAAGCAATTCTAGACAATACAAAGCAGTGTCTTTAGCTGTCGGTTTCCATGCCACACACAAGGTTGAGAAGGGCATTACTCTGTCTGCTCCCAGATTTTATTCGATATTTCCAGCTTTACAATGCAAACATTAAACTTTACAAAGCAATAAAAAGACGCCGTTGACCTCATGAGAGCGTAAAGCTTGTCACCGATGTTTACGAGCCAGATTCAACCTGAGAAAACTTGAGCGCTTGGGCATCAGTGAATCAAGGTTGCACTTTATTAGAGAGTTTAGTGTCAGCGTTGATGCCCAGTCATTTCAACATCCAACACCTTTCTGCATCCTAGCACGACAATCATATCTTATGATGAATAATGCATAACAATAAAGAGAATTAAGATGAATATTTTACACCTGGTAGCACCTCAAAGTGGTTAAAATAAAACTAATATTGTATTTGTGTATGTAGGTATAGATTTATTAATGCTCTTAATTTTTGCATGCATGCATAGATAAATACATGCAAAAATAAGTGCATAAAAAATGCATAAATTAATAAATAAATAAGTGAATAAATAAATAAATAAGTGAATAAATAAATAAGTGCTTAAATTAATGCATTTATACACAAATGTATTTTTTTATTTTGTATGCATTTTGTCATTTATTTATTTACAAATGTATGTATTTATACATTTATTTGTGCATGCATTTTTTTATTTACTTTATATTATTTATAATTATTTATTTATACATTCATGCACTTATTTTTTATGTATTTGTTTATTTATGCATTTTTACGAAATTATTTATTTATTTATTTGTGCATTTATTCATTTACTTATTCATACATTTGTTGTCACGGATGGGTGTAGACGGGAAGCACGAGGAGACGAGAAATAACAATTAACAGGATTTTAATGCTCAAAGAACTCAGGAGAATCAACACATACCATACGAACGCAACATATACAATAACCGACAAGGACTGAAGGAGAACACTGGGTTTAAATACACAGAGAACAGATCATGGGAACAAGACACAGCTGGGGCAAATCAACTAGACACAGGTGGAGGAACTGAACACAAACGAGGAGCGGGAAAACTGACACAGGACTAAACCAAAACACAGAGATGGGGAAAACTAAGAAACACAGATCACACTGGTGACATTACCCCCCCCTCCAAAAAAGGCGCGTCCTCGCGCCGTACAATATCCAAAGGGGTGGGAGGGTGGGCGCCCTGAAGGCTTACGAGGGCATGGTGCAGGTCCGGGAAGCCTCCAGGGCGGAGAAGGCTGTGGGCGTGACCACGGCGGAGCAGGCTGTGGGCGTGACCACGGCGGAGCAGGCTGTGGGCGTGGCCAGGGCGGAGCAGGCTGTGGGCGTGGCCAGGGCGGTGCAGGCTGTGGGCGTGGCCAAGGCAGAGCAGGCTGTGGGCGTGGCCAAGGCGGAGCTGTGGGACCCTCGGGCGTCCAGGGCGGAGCTGTGGGACCCTCGGGCGTCCAGGGCGGAGCTGTGGGACCCTCGGGCGTCCAGGGTGGAGCTATCTCTTCAGGTGGCCATGGCGGTGCTGCCCCTTCGGGTGGCCATGGCGAAGGCGTATAGCCCCCCCCCAAAATTTTCTTGGGGAGAAGAACGGGTTTCAGCTCAGGCTCGGGAACAGTCTCTGGCTGGGTGGTCTCCGGCTGGTCGTGGCAGACGTGGGACAGGACCAGCGGTGAAGGCTCTGCAGGGCTGATGTGGGGCTCAGGCTCTGGCGGGCAGGCGATGGGCTCAGGGTCTGGCAGGCAGGCGACGGGCTCTGTCTCTGGCGGCTGGACGGTCTCTGGCTGGACGGTCTCCGGCTGGACGGTCTCCGGCTGGACGGTCTCCGGCTGGACGGTCTCCGGCTGGACGGTCTCTGGCTGGACGGTCTCTGGCTGGACGGTCTCTGGCTGGACGGTCTCTGGGGGAAGAAGCTCCGGAAGGTCGTCAAAAGGGTCTGGCTTGGCAGGGCTTGACGGGACCAGCGGTGAGGGCTTGACTGGGCTGGACGGGACCAGCGGTGAAGAAGTCTCGGCGGGACGAGACTCGGAAATGAGTTGAGGGGTGCTGGCAGGCTCTACGAGGTCGATGGTAAATGTAGATTCATTATTTACCAACACCCACTCAACACATGCGGCGAAATCGTAGCGAGGGCCGCTCCCTGGTAGGCGTGCCCGGGACCACTCACTGAGACTGGCAATGTAGAATACACAGAGGGATCGGTCAGGATAGTGAGTGAGGTACGCCAACTCCAGAAAATCCCTGGTGTGGGATTCCAGGGAACGGTTGTTCTGTTCCAGGCAGAGTAGAGCCACAGCAGGAATATTCATTTTACTGGTCGGTTATTCTGTCACGGATGGGTGTAGACGGGAAGCACGAGGAGACGAGAAATAACAATTAACAGGATTTTAATGCTCAAAGAACTCAGGAGAATCAACACATACCATACGAACGCAACATATACAATAACCGACAAGGACTGAAGGAGAACACTGGGTTTAAATACACAGAGAACCGATCATGGGAACAAGACACAGCTGGGGCAAATTAACTAGACACAGGTGGAGGAACTGAACACAAACGAGGAGCGGGAAAACTGACAGAGGACTAAACCAAAACACAGAGATGGGGAAAACTAAGAAACACAGATCACACTGGTGACATATGTATGCACTTATTTACTTATTTATGCATTAATGAATTAATTAATTGGTTTATTCATTTATTTATTTATTCATTTTTTTAATTTATGCATTTATACATTTATTTATTCTATTATTTTATTTTATTTTATTTATTCATCTCAATTGCCCAAATAGTTTATTCATATATACATTATTATTATTTTTTTGGAGTCACTGGGATTTAGGTAAAATAATAATAATAATAATAAAAAAATAATAATAATTTAATAATATATATACAATATTATTATTTTTTATTTTTTTCCAGAAATTTTTCATTTATGCACTTATTTATGCATTTATACATTTTTGAGTTTGCTAAATTATCTATACATTTGTTTATGCATGAATGCACTTATTTATTTAGTACAAACAATGAAAGCCATATGAAACTAACATGCACACAAATGATACATTTGTACAAGTATTCGGCTTGTTTTCATTGCGTTTTCAACTAGTTTTTTTAGAAGACATTTTTTTTTATAATATTTGGTCCATTGTACTTGTCATTGACTCTCGACCCATAAACAAATATAGCATGCAGGTTTGCTTAGCATTCCCGCTTCCCACACACATGCTCATTAGGTACTGCAGGATTTGGGGAAGATGAAGAAAGAGGGCGTCAGGTTATTGATCACGGG
>CM070838.1:28347778-28385278 GCA_036326025.1 Chrosomus eos
CTCCTCTTTTTAATTTTATAGTAAAATATTTAGCAATTTCAATACAAATATTTATTAATTTTATTCATATTAATATGTTTTTTTTATATATTATACATTATGATATTATAAAATTATCTTAGAATTAAATGATACATATTGTTAATGTTATAATGTTATAGTAAAATATTTTATATTTTTAAATACAATTTTTGCACCTTATTTATTTATTTATTTAAAATGTTTTAATATTTTACTAACAATAAATATTATGATGGCCTCACTTCCTTGTAATAATTAATTGTAATTACCTGAGCTTATTTGTCAATTTATTTTCTGTTTACAAAGTGTTAATTTACTTGATGTAGTATATTTGATGTAATACTTTACATGGGTGCATTGCACATTATTGCAAATATAAAAATACTAAATTATTAACCTTTTCAGAAATGTTACATGCTCTTCAAGCAAGGGTTTACCTTGAGTGAAGGGTCATCTTACCCCAGTTCGGGGTTTGTGAATTTGGGCTATGACAAAATTAGCAAATATTTCCATTTATTTCCCGTAATGGATGATGCACCATCAACCTACTCATGTTAAATCTGTAAATATGTTGAAAATCTTCTTGGCATTTGATGGCAAAATAATCAAAGAGCAAATCTTGAAAAAAAAAAAAGGTCTTACTGAGTTTCGCAATTTCAGTGTTGCATTCGATGTGTCTTCTTTTCCCGTCGCCAGAGATCAGGTGGCATCTTGTTTGTCATTCATGAACGCATTAAGTTTCTATTAGAGTTGAATCAAAACCATCACCATGTGTTTTCCCCAGATTGTGCCTGATATTCGTCTGATTTAAACCATGCGAGGCTGAGCCATCAATATCACATGACAGCACTGGACAGAAAGAATGAAAGAGAAGAAAAACGTGGTAATTGCTATGTAAAAATGTCAGGCCAAATCTTTCCCAGCAGGGATCGAGCATTGCTCATAATGGATCCAAAGTCACCCTCATTTTCCCCTTTCATTGCGTCTTTTAGCCGGTTTTGGCTAGGTGACTATTTCATGTTCTTGCCAGTGTTTTGTAGCAGGTGTCTGGAGGAAACTGTTCATTTTCATAATCGCAGACTCACAGGTGAGTAGAGTACTTTGTGTACTATGGTATTTCAGACCATTTACATATAAAGGCTTATTTCTTTTATATTTTCCCTTTCTTTTTGGAAGCTTATTTCCGCCACACAATTTAGACATTTTTTTCTATATTTATATAAAAATATGTCAGAATTGTGAGATGTTGATGGGCAAGTGTGAGGTATAAAATTGCCATTCTGATGAGAAAAGTCACAATTGCAAGATTAAAACATTCCTAGAAAAAGTAAAAATTGTGACATTCCAAGACAAAAGTTCAAATTGCAAGAAGTACAAATTTATGTGTAAACGGAATTAGTCACATTTGTGAGATGTAAACTCAAAATTCTGTGAAAAAAAATCTGAATTGTGAGATGCAAACTTAGAATTGCCAAAAAACGTCAGAATTGTGAGGAAAGTCCAAATTGTGAGATGTAAACTCAGAAATCAGAAAGTCAGAATTGCGATGAAAAGGTAAAATTTTTGAGATGTAAATTCTGAATTCAGAGAAAAGTCAAAATTGCGAGATGTAAACTCAGAAATTCGAGAAAAAAAGTCAGAATAGCGATGAAAAAGTAAAAATTTTGACATGTAAACTCTGAATTCAGAGAAAAAGACAGAATTGTGAGATGCAAACTCAGAATTGCCAGAAAACATCAGAATTGCAAGGAAAGTCCAAATTGTGAGGTGTAAACTGAATTTTGAGAAAAAGTAAAAATTGCGAGATGTAAACTCAGAAATTCGAGAAAAAAGTCAGAATTGCGATGAAAAAGTCTGAATTTTGAGATGTAAACTGAATTCAGAGAAAAAAGTCAGAATTGTAAGATGTAAACTAAAAATTCTGAAGAAAAAGTCAGATTTTAAGGCGGAAAAGTTCTGAATTTTGAGAAAAGTGAAAAATTGTGAGATGCAAGCTAAGAATTGCTAGAAGAAAATTCAGAATTTTGAGGAAAAAAGTGTGAGATGTAAACTTAGAAGTCAAAGAAAAAAAAGTACAAAATTGTGAGATGTAAACTCAAAATTCAGAAAAAAAGTCAGAACCACAAGTAAAAAGTCAAAATGTTGAGGTGTAAACTGTATTCCAAGAAAAATTATAAACTGTGAGATGTAAACTCAGAAATTTGAGAAAAAAAGTCAGAATTGCGATGAAAAAGTAAACATTTTGAGATGTAAACTCTGAATTCTGTAGAAAAAGTCAGATTTTAAGGGGAATGGTCTGAATTTTGAGAAAAAGGAAAAAAATGTGAGATGCAAGATAAGAATTGCTAGAAAAAAAGTCAGAATTTTAAGTAAAAATGTGTGAGATGTAAACTTAGGAGTCAAAGAAAAAAAAGTTAAAAATTGTGAGATGTGTACTCAAAATTCAGAAAAAGTCAGAACTACAAGTAAAAAGTTGTTACACATTTTGATGTGTAAACTCTGTATTCCAAGAAAAATTACAACTGTTGAGATGTAAACTCAAACTCAAAAAAAGTCAGAATTATGAAATTATGAGAAAAAAAGCCAAAATGTGTGGATAAAAAGTTTCAATGAATTTTTATTTTTGTATTCCATTTTTGTATTCCGCGGAAACAAGCTCCCATAAAGAAGGGCTGTTGGGTCGGATTGAGATGTTTGGTGTTGTCACTGCTCCTCACAGATGTGCTCTCTCTCCTAAGGCTGTTTCGCCACAGTCTTCTCACATCTTAACCACTTCCCTTGGTGTTTTGTGTCTTTCCTACAGCGTCTCTCAGAGCCGTAGCTTGCCGTTACGGAAGAGAGTTGCTTGTGCCTTTATTATCGACCTACGTCTTTCTGTCTGGCTCATGTCAGCTGGGAAGCTGCAGGCAAGAGAAGGCAGTCTGCAACTGCCTCCAAGTCCTCGGGGAGATGACATTACTGTCGTGAGGAGGAAAAACAACCCTCTCCCTATCTCTTTACCTCTCCCTGTCCTCTCACCCTCGTCTACAGCTTCTAGAATTAGATTGAGACTTGAGGAATGAATCTATCCTTTTGAAATGGCAGGGTCTTAAATAAACAGTTCGCACAAATATGAAAATTCCCTCATTATTTACCCTCATGTTATTCTAATCAAACCTGTTTGACTTTCTTCGAATAATGTGCTGGTCGCTGTTTTCATGAATCAATTGTGTAAATCAGTTTTGTGGATTAAATCAAACGATAGCACTTTAGTATGGGGAACATAATCACTATAACTACGACTTTTGCCTCAATAAACTCCTAATTACAGCTTATTAATAGTTAGTAAGGTAGTTGTTAAAGGATAATTCCGGTATTTAGCACTTTGAGTCTATTTTCTAGTTTGTTTTAGATGAACTAGAGTGGTGGACACAGAAATTTTGACGATGGGTCCTGTCTCGACTTTTTGACTCTTAGAATCGCCTCTGACCGCTTCAGAGTGGCTGTCTATGGGCATGCACAAACATGTCCTTAAAACAACCCTTAACGTTCGTTTTCAAAACTGTGCAACTCACCAAGTGGTTAGTGGTGTTCGTTGATGTTCCAAAACAAGTAGCGTAGCGAAATACAGTTTCTGTCGTGTTTTATTTGGCATTTTGTAATATCGTATGATTTCTGTTGGAGGACTCATTACAATAACTCATGCAATAAAACACGACTGTATTTCACTACGCTACTTGTTTTGGAACATCAATGAACACCACTAACAACTCGTTGAGTTGGACAGTTTTGAAAACGAACGTTAAGGGTTGTTTTAAGGACATGTTTGTGCATGCCCATAGACAGCCACTCTGAAGCGCTCAGAGGCGATTCTAAAAGCGTCAAAAAGTCAAGACAGGACCCATCGTCAAAATTTCTGTGTCCACCACTCTAGTTCATCCAAAACAAACTAGAAAATACTCTCAAAGTGCTAAATACCGGAAATGTCATTTAACTTTAGGTATTGGGTAGGATTAGGGGATGTAGAATATGGTCATGCAGAATAAGGCATTAATATGTTCTAATAAGTACTAATAAACCGTTAATATGCTAGTAATGTGCATGCTAATAAGCAATTATTTAGTAGCGAGAATTAAACAATTAATTGATAAGATCCAATTTAAACGACTTTTTGGTTTGTGTTGACGACATGTCAAGAAGACACTGTTTTCTGTGTTGTGAAACCAAATCCACTTTGATGCATTTCCAAAGGATGAGGACTTGCTCGAATTGATATGATAAAACCAGCCCGTTCTCATCCCAAGGCGTCATACATGTGACGCTTTTGACATTTCGTCAAAATCTTACGCAATTTACGACAATTTACAACAATTTACCCTACAGGCCAAAGGTTTGGAATAATTAAGAAGAAAATCAAGTGTCTTTTTTGATCAAATAGATAATTATTTCAAACTTTTGACTGGTGTACCTAGAAGAGCTAGGATAGATATCAAGGTTTCCAGTGAATAATGACTTAAATTTGTATCTGAATGTCACGGAAAGCTTAAGTATGACTTAAGAAGACTTCGAATAGTGCAAGAGTCTTTTCAACCACCTTTTTTGCATCCTTTTCGAAGCTTGTGTGTAAAAGAGCGACCAGCACATACTTCAGCATTTCTCCTTTTGTGTTACACAGAAGAACGAAAGTCTGTTCAGGTTTTCAAAAGCATAAGGTTGAGTAAATAATGACAATCGATCATTTTTTGGGTGAAATAGTCACCCTTAAACACGTGTATGAATTTGTATGAATGAAGATACTATGGCATTTGTATATGACATATATATATATTAGGGCCGGGACTTTAACGCGTTAATTAAGATTAATTAATTACAGACTTTAACGCGTTAATTAAGATTAATTAATTACAGACTTAAGACTTTGTACTTCGGAACGTTTCTCACTGGATGAGTTTCGGCGGACCGATTATACTGGCGCACCAACTAGCGTCAGAAGAGCTGACGGGATCGCGCTTCATAGATCGCCTCAGTCGGACTAAATTAAGTTCTTTTGTATTAGCCCTACAAATGTGACTCACACCTTCTCTCAAAGAGGTTATTTTTTATTATGAAAATCCAAAGTTGCTTTCCCTTGAGTATGTTGTTAACTTCTTTATCTTGTATGCAAAATTCTTCATCCACAAGCAAAAATGGCTTAAATCTCCTTTGAGCTTTCCTCTTTTTCTGGCTGATTTTGACTCTTTTATTTCGTCCCTTAGACTTATAAATAAATAACAAGAAAAGTGAAAATGTTTTGATGCATTATGATGATTTATTCAAAGACATGACTTGACATTATTATGCTTTTCTTTCTTTTTTATGTATTACATAATTTGATGTATGCAAACCCAGGATATTTATTTTCTGTTAGGTACCTTTGTTTGTTTGTTTGTTTGTACACCTTGCTTAACTTCCCTGAATTGGTAGTTATGTATAAGTTCTGCAATAAAAAAAAATAGATCGCCTAGATCGCTTTGGTTGGCCCCGTGGATGGGAAATTTTGTTATAAAAAACGAACGGATGGAAGCGTCGATAAGAGTATGGTTGTGTGCAAGCTGCAACGAGGAATTCGCTATTGCTATTAGTGTAGTGTTGCAATATGCTATTGCTACACTTAATGGCAAAAATTGCACTGGTCTGTTGGACTTGGTTGAACAAAAATAAACAATATGTTGTTGCTTAAGCTTATGTATTCAGTCATTATTCAATGGTATACTAAAAATCCCCCCAAAAAAATGACTTCTCACTGTTCTCAGGTCAAATATTTATGCGATTAAAATGCGATTAATTTCGATTAATTAATTACAAAGCCTCTAATTAATTAGATTAATTTTTTTAATCGAGTCCCGGCCCTAATATATATATATATATAATATATATATATATATATATATATATATATATATATATATATATATATATATATATATATATATATATATATATAATTTGTGATGGTTGTCTCATTGCTTACAATAATAAAGGAAATACATCAGCTGTTCTAAAAATAGTGCCGTCGCAATACGGCACACGCTAAAGGAACGCAGCTTGGCCCATCTAAGCAAGTTTGACTGTGGAAAATCATCTCAAGAAAGAGACCAAGCTACTTTTAAACCCTCACAATGTATTCTGTCAGGAGCGTCAAACATGTCCTTTGACTGGCGGTTTTATTTGGATGTCAGAATGCATTTTGGGTGAAGGCCGTCCTTGGGGTTAGGCTAAGGTTTGCCAGGCTGGACTAAGAAGTGGGTGGAATCATTTCACTTTAAAACTCACTTCCCAGACCCCTCCGGCTCTTAATTAAAATTGAACGGTCTAAGACAGTTTTATTAATTCTCTGTGACACGTCCTCTCAGATACGCTCCTGAAGGACTTTACGTCTCGCTGTTTGCGGAGGTCCTCGGCTCAACAGTTGTGTCCCTGCAGAGCGATATATTTAAAGCTCGGGCTATTTCTCCTTTTAGCTATTGTGCTCTGAGCTTCATCCTCCATCACCTTTATTTTTAAAGAGGAATGCAGTGGGAGGGTGTAATACAATGGGCTTCAATGGTTTATGGGGATTTTCGTGGCTTTCAGCATTGTAAATTTGACACCATCCCCCCCTCCAAGTGTCCAAGGCCCTGTCTCCAGCTGCCACGTTTGAAGGCTGCCAACTGCATCAACCTAAATATCGATCTCCTTTTCTCTTTCTCCATCTTTCTTTAACACCAGACATTCATAAGTCATGCGCTCTTTTATGGCTTAAAGGCGCAAGAACTGGCGCTCTCCCAGGAGTGGCCGGTCCGTCCTCGGTCCACGCAGAGCCTGAAGAACAACAGGGGTTTTGTTTCACTTCTCTAATGTTCCCTAACTGGCAAAAATATGGACGGCGATAAAGTTTAAGTGGCAGCGCAGTGTACGATTGATACTTTCAATGCTTCTTTGGCCTCCAGCTGAATGCTTGTGTTCTGGTGACTGCATTGCTTAAGTAGGCTCTCAGAATAAATCAAAGCCTATGTAACTCCCACTGTCACAGGAGCGTATTTCTCTCAAAGTCGCGCAAGCTTGTTTTGGTGGGCGACCCTTTTCTCTGTGAGCTGCACTAAAATGCCAAATGTGGATGAACACCTTCTTATAGTTTAGCTGTTCATGTAATGAAAGTGAATCTTTAGGTTACTTTCAGGAGAATTGTGAGCTTTCAACTTTATGGTCCATTTAGCAAATAAAGGTGTTTTTGTAGGAATCATGCATGTTGCATTTATACCTTTTCATTAATTTTAACACATTCACATAAAGTCATAGTAGCAATTTTAAGACCTAAATTCGCAATTGTAAGAGATAGTCGTTTTACAGTAAATGATAAATAAAGAGAGAGTCACACTGTGTGGTATTGTGAAAATTATGTGAAATAAAGTTGAAAGTATCTGTCGCAAATGCAAAAATTTGCGATTATAAAACCCATATTCTGAAATATAAAGGCAAAATTACAAGAAATAGTAACAATTGTGAATTACATAGTTATTACAAGTTATTACATAGTAATTACAAGACAATTGTTGAAATCATGATGTAGAAGGTCAAAAATATGAAAAGGTTGAAATAATGAATACACGAGAAGCCATATTATGAGAATATGAAAGTAATTTGGTGTTGAGTGATGAGAGAAATGTATAAATTATGAATGTTTGGTCACAATTTTATAGTTATAGAGATATAGTCATATTGTATGATATAAAGGGAGAACTATTAAAAAAGTAAGTTGCAAACGAAAGGAAAAAGGCACAAAAAAACATATTGTGAGATATAATGTCACAATTAAAATAAATAAAAATGCAATTGTGAGATACAAAGTTGAAATTATGAGATCCCATCCCAAAGTAAAGTCATAATGAAATAAAAAACATTATTTCGGAAATAGAAATTCATATAGTAAAGAGTGAATATATCTTAAATTATCTACTACTCTACTTTGTGTGATATAATCGGTCGCAAATGCGCGACAAATTATTTAATACAAACCCATTGTGAGATATAAAATCGGTATTACAAAAAATAGTGTAGAAAAACTGATAAAAAAAGATAGATGATCACGCATATAAAAAAATTAAGTTGCAATTATGAGGTTTAAAGTCCTAATGTGACAACATCTACTCAAAAGTCACAATTTATGTTGTTGTTTTTCCCAGTAAAAAAGAAAGTCTTACAACAAACAAACAAATTTATAAAAAAAAAAATATTTAAAAATATATAAATAAAAAAGCTATTTCTGAATGTTCAGTCCTTAATATTTCAGTTCCTCGCTATTTGCATTATTTGTTCGGCCAAGGCATTGTGCATGAAGTCAAAATGTGGCTCCATTTTTTTACCCTTCACTCAGAGCTCTTATGATAACATATGTGACACCGCTACAAGAGCAGCTGCATTTCTGGCATGAGCCTGTGAATGTATATATATGTGTGTGTCGTGTCAGAGACAATCTGTTGGACGAGTCGGAGCTGACCTCTCCGAGGTCCCCAGCATCGTGTTCGCTGTCATTTCCTGCTCACTCAGACGAGATCCTGAGGAGATTCGGCAGTCCGCGCCAAACAGCCGCCCAGCGGTGTTTGCCTGCCCACATAGCCCAGCGCTACAGTGGGTCGCAGTGACATTTAGATTGGGAATTCATAAAAAGAAGCCAGTGTTTTGCTGTGTCGCTCTCTTTTATCCAATAATGCAGCAGGTAGAGAAAGAGAGAGAGAAAGAAAGGGAAAACAAAATGGATGCTCACAAGGGAAATTAAGTTGTTTTATTTGGCCCCTTATAGATGTTATTTTACACTAATCTTGGACCAATGTTCCTGTCACAAGTACACATCATAAGCTTTGTAAGAGAAAGAGAAAAACTGGTCCCGGATCTGCATTGATGGGGGGATTCAACGAGGGCCTCTTCTTTATATAAGCGGTCACCTTTTTATGAAATAAATAGAATGTACTTTTAAAACCTTTAAAACATTCAAATATGTTGTTATTCTTAAAGGGATACTCCACTTTTTTTGGAAATAGGCTCATTTTACAACTCCCCCAGAGTTAAACAGTTGGGTTTTACCGTTTTTGAATCCATTCAGCCGATTTTCTGATATTTAGAAGAATATCAGTAACCAGACAGTTTCTGGTCTCATTGACTCCCATTGTATATTTTTTTTCCTACTATGGAAGTCAATGAGACCAGAAAATGTCTGCTTACTGATATTCTTCTAAATAACAGAAAATCGGCTGAATGGATTCAAAAACGGTAAAAACCCAACTGTTTAACTCTGGGGGAGTTGTAAAATGAGCCTATTTCCAAAAAAAGTGGAGTATCCCTTTAAAGTGTCCATATTGTGCTATTTTAAAGGCTCTTAATTTTGTTTTGTCTCCTACAACAGGTTCACATACATGCACATTAAATTTCTCATAATATACATTTGCAGCATCACCTCATTTCTCACAGTGTCTGAAACAGTTCGAAAGAGGATTCAGTCTCTTTAAACTCCTCTTTTCCGAGAGTCTTTTGTGATTGGTGTACTCTGCTCTGATTGGTCAAATGGCCCAGTCTGTTGTGATTGGTTTACTCTACTCTGATTGGTCAGATGGGCCAGTCTGTTGTGATTGGTCTACTCTGCTCTGATTGGTCAGATGACCCAGTCTGTTGTGATTGGTCTACTCTGCTCTGATTGGTCAGATGACCCAGTCTGTTGTGATTGGTCTACTCTTCTTTGATTGGTCAGATTTGCCAGTCTGTTGTGATTGGTCTACTCTGCTCTGATTGGTCAGATGACCCAGTCTGTTGTGATTGGTCTACTCTGCTCTGATTGGTCAGATAACCCAGTCTGTTGTGATTGGTCTACTCTGCTCTGATTGGTCAGATGGCCCAGTCTGTTGTGATTGGTCTACTCTTCTTTGATTGGTCAGATGGCCCAGTCTGTTGTGATTGGTCTACTCTGCTCTGATTGGTCAGGTGACCCAGACCATTGTGATTGGTCTACTCTGCTCTGATTGGTCAGTCTCCCACTTACAGAACATGTCGGAAACCAACTGCTCATTAGCATATCTGAATTTCAGCTCTTCCTCAGCATTTGATACACAGTGACACCAACAGTGATGATGGTGTGGGTTTTATCATATCAATTCGAGCGAGTCCTCATCCTTTGGAAATGCATCAAAGTGGATTTGGTTTCACAACACAGAAAACAGTGTCTTCTTGACATGTCGTCAACACAAACCAAACTCTTCAGTGTATGAGGGTCAAAGTAGACAATGTACTCAGGTAGCCAATGAAGAGCATAGGCCACCATTGTACTGTAAGACTGGAAAACTGGTTGGAGAGATAGACTTTGACCACTGGTCGATGAAACAAAGGATCTTGCTGGAAATTTACATTTGACTTCCCCCCTCTTCCCCTGAGACAAAAAGTCTCACCTCATCTGCATTTCATTCTCTCTCTCAGTAACTCCTAAAACTCACATAAGAATATATTGGTTTAATATGAATGAATATCATCAAGTTTGATACATGTTTGGTATTATTTGAAATGTCTCAGTGTGACTGGTACAAATGTCTCATTCCCAAAGAAGTAAATCAAAAGTTAATAAGGTCTTAATAGTTTAGAGATAACTGGCACACAAAGGAATGTGGTCTCTAGCCTACCCCCAAAAGGTGTGAACCTCTGAATGCAAATATCCATGGTTAGCCTATATAATGAAACGCAGCGAGAGCTCAGGGCTGTTTTCTGTATTCAGATTAGCCCGTGAGCTTGGCTCACGTAGCCATACAATGTTGGGTAAAGGATTTTCCTCTTTGTTCTAGAACATTTGATGATTTGTATTGATTATCTTTCAATTGATTATGGAATTGTAATAATACATTTACCTGACATAATAAATTGTTATATTTGATTATTCTAACAGACTTTGACTTTATTTTCATTGGAGTTAAAAGGAATAGTCAAACATTAACGTATACTTAATGATACACAGACATCATTAAAACCTTTTCATTTTATGGAGTCAGATGAAACGAGTTTATACATATGAGAAAATGTACTGCATTTAACCCAAAATACTTTGTCATGAGAAAAGACGAAACACGTGTGAAACCTTCACCTCAAATCGAACGCCGTATTTGGATGTCAAACATTAACGTATACTTAATGATACACAGACATCATTAAAACCTTTTCATTTTATGGAGTCAGATGAAACGAGTTTATACATATGAGAAAATGTACTGCATTTAACCCAAAATACTTTGTCATGAGAAAAGACGAAACACGTGTGAAACCTTCACCTCAAATCGAACGCCGTATTTGGATCGATTTTGGAGGACTTACAAAATGGTGAGCCCGACGTGATGTCGCAACAAATGGATTTCGCGACGTCCTTTCCAGCAAAGTATGGGGATTTTAAAATCAACACGAGGTTTGAACATCTTCTCTTTCTTCTGCCACTGTGGTAAGTCAAATTTTCCTTCCCTTTTGAGAAGTGTTGAAAAAATGTTGTTTGCATTGTAACGGGTCGGAAAGCTCTTTGTTCTAGACCGAAATTAAAACACGTGAGGCCGCGGCGCGCAAATGAAGAGTAAAAACCATTGTGAATAGATTTTAAAGATATCTTTGTTTGCTTAAGCAAAAAGAAACTAAACCTAAAGTTGGAATAACATTTTCCAAATGATTTGCGGGTAGCCTAACGTTACTCGAGGAGCTGTAAAACAAACTCTAAAAGTTTTCAAATTAGCCGCGTGTTTGTCGTCATGGCTTTGTTGAAGCAAACCAGCAACACGTGAAGAGAATCGGCAAACAACAGAAATACAAATCTAAGTGTGTAAACGATCGGAAAACACGTGATTTTATAAATAGGACAGATCGATGCATTGTTTATGATAAAGTAAACTTTGAAAAAACACAATGATATGATTTACAGGCTAAGAAGCAGTTAGCAGGGCTAAATGCTAGTATTTTCCATGCTGCTTAAAAAATAATGTCCCATGCTAAAAGCCATGCTGCGTCCAATGCTAATGCTAAACGCTAAAGCCATGCATTCAAAACGCTAACCCTTTTGTGTGACCAGCCCACCGTGGGCCCAAGGCCACATTGAATAATATTCTATAATAAACCTAAACTAATCTTGACGAACTCTATATTGCATTTGAAAGCTTCCACTTTAACACAGATGGTGATAATGCAATAATTTGTATTTTCAAATTTAGAGTTGTGCTTCACACAATGTAACGCACTCATAGAACACACTTTATAGTTGTTTGTGCTACTATATGTGCACATAGGCTAATTGTAAGTTTATTCTTTAAACACAGGATTGCTTTACTGTAAGTGTTTTTGGAACACTTAGGTAAAGGCTGTTGATGTTGCATTCTAGGCCACGTGTCCTGTGTGAACTGAATTAAACATGTGTGTGTCTATGCTGAATGTGGTTATAATGTGATTCACAATGCTAATTAATTCTTGAAAGTTTTCGAAACAGAAACACTTCATGTTCGGAGAACGAAATATTGTCACGTTTTAACTAATTCTGAATGAATCTGAAAGACTGTTTTTTATTCATATAATTCCACATCTTTCGCGTCAGATTTGGCGAAAACAGGATGATATTATTTACAGGCTAAAACTCAAATATCAAGGATAATACTGAATGCTATTGTCCATATTTTCAAAACGCTCAAGGCTAATGCTAAATGCTAAAACCATGCTGCATTGCATTTAAAACGTCTAACCCTTTGTGTCACCGTCCCACCGGTGGGCCCAAAGCCACATTGAAAACATCAATATCCTATACTAAATTTAAACTAATCTGGGAAAACTCTATATTGCATTTAAAAGCTTAAACGTTAACACCGATGGGATTAAAAGAGCATGCGACGATTCTGTTCATTTTCAATTTTGGAATTGTGCTTAACATTATACTCATAGAACACACTTTAGTTGTTTGTGCTACAACATGCACATAGACTAATTGTAAGTTTATTTTTTACGCAGGATTGATTTACTGTAAATGTTTGTATCACTTAGGTAAAGGCTGTAGATGTTGTGTTATAGGTCATGCATCCTGTGTAAACGGAATTAAACACGTGTGTCTATGCTAAATTTGGTGGTTTACAATGTGATTTACAGTTGGTTTGAAAGTCAGAAACAGTGAACGCGCATCTCATTAATCCTTAAACACAAACCCTTTTTATGTTCAAAGCTTCAGAGAACGCACATTCTGAGCTGTTTTTCACATACAAAATTTATGAATAGTTACGTTTGAATTAATTCTGAATGACTCTTGAGAATTTTTCCCCCTAGATTATCGGATTCGTATGTTTCCACATTTTCGCGTCAGATTAGCGACGGCTAATATCCGGTATCATTTTAAGTGTACTTGAACGAGGAGGCAAGTAATTTCCAACTAGAATCAGCAAACGCTGCTTGGATCAATCTAGTTTCGGGTGTGTCTATATCCACTGTTTTAAGTTCGTGATTACTTTGGATAAACGTACGTGGTTCCGACCACGGGCTTGACCTGAAGCCATTTTAAGAGAAGTTAAGTTGATCGACTTGATCTTTTATGGTGGTCAATCGTCCCTACTAAAGTAAAACATTGATTTAAGTTCTAGAGGAGGCGTTCAAGGGGACTTGTATATATATCTTTGATTGTACGTGTGAATACGGCAGATCCTAGATATTGAGTCAAACTTACCTCTGATTTGTTGACCGGAACTGGCGGAGTGTGTCGTGCGGACTTGGGAGAAGGACTGCAGAGCGACATAGTTTCCTGGTCTAAGTGGGTGAAATATAATTAAGAGTAAAATAGAATTATCAAACGTTAAAATTAGAAATCTACATAAGAAACAGCGAATGTGCGTCAGCCCTGAACCAAAAAACCTTTTCATATTCAAATGTATTGACACGAGAACGAGCAGAGACTCTTCAGAGACCAGAAATAGTATAATTCCATTTATATTCTTAAATATAATATAATTGTATTATAACTCGAATTATAATATACATTATATTGTAATCGCCAAGCAGGGCATTAATTAGAGAATTGTGACATTAATCCTTACAATTCGATTTCCTTGAGCTACTACCCAGTGCCAAAAGGGCGGACGGAGGTGTGCTTTTGCATTGTGTGCTTTTGCATTTAAAAAAAAACACTCTCAGAAGTGTGGCACAGGTAATAGCAAACTGATCAAGAACGCATATTTACGGAGGTGTGCCTTTGCATTTAAAAAACCACTCTCAGAAGTGTGGCACAGGTAATAGCAAACTGATCAAGAACGCATATTTACAAGGAGGGTGTGAACTAAACATCGAACAGAAGTACCACAGCCTTTTGCAGGTCACAAGAGATCTGCACTAACCAAATGTGTGAACAACACCAGAAAACAGCAAATGCTAAGCAGCAGGCAACAGCGAAACAGGTGAAATAATTTATGCCCACAGATCTGACTGTAATGAAAGCAACTTGAGGTAAAGCCAGAGAATGTCCCCAGCAGAACTGTGATCTCTAATGCTCATGACACAGCAGACTGTGAAGGCTCGACTGCAAGAGCAGCTTTAAGGTGTCACACACTGCACTGAAGCAACAGCAATAATTCAGACCTGGTCAATGAAAACTTGGTTTCATGTGACAGCTGGAATTAAAATTGCAATGGACATGATAATGGAGCAAGCAAAAGAATTCCACATGTCTGAATTTGAAACTGTTGAAAACATCAGAATTAACTGTGGTTCTCTCTGCATTTGTTTCTGTCAGGTTTACTTCTACAATTCCTCGGAGGACGGATGCCAGGACGGGCCGGACCTCACGATTGTTAGAACATAACCTGAGACTCGGGAGATGGGTGAAAAGACAATTCAAGAGGCCATTTACATCTCACAGTAGCACATCACTACATTAGCATGGCCTCCCAGTTTAGAACTGGAACTAAATTTGCAACACAATTGTTATAGATTATATTCCACCCATCTCCTAGACATGAACACTGAACGCACTCCTCCATCACTACACCTTCGCATCATCATCACCTGGAATAGATCCAAGTCTATCCAGGCTGAACACTACACATCATGAGAAGATAAAGATGACGTAGAGTCCAAAAGTGTCACTTCACTAAAGATCTATTGTGCATCTTCACACTAACAGATCCAGATAGCTTCAAGCACATAGGATGGGAAAGCGGATCCCATGATGACCGTCTAACAGAGACACACATAGCATACGCTATTCACAACACTCTGCCAACTCATGTGAAAACACTGTAATATACATATGAATGGCTACAGTCACAAATCAATGATGCAAAAACAAAATTAAAGCAGAGGCAGACCTGCTATTAAATTTCAAAATGTTTAAACTTTCTGATTGTTATTGGGGTGGTTGGAAAATCATAGGGCCCATGATTTCTCAACAAACCACTAATAACAGAAACATCAAAAATAACAAATAGATCTGAAGTGTGAGCGCTTCAATCAATTACAGAATTGTACAATTTAACACTGTCATTGACTGTGACTTATAGCCAAAAAACACACACACTCTCTCCCTCTCTTTCTCTCACACAAACTCTCACACTCACACACAGACACGCACACACACCCTCACACAAACACACACTCTCTCACACCTGTTGCAAGGAATGAACAATCTCCATTCTCGTATGACTAAACATGTTCCAAGTCACTCCTTATATCTGCATAAGTGGCTTGCATTGGCAGATTCCTGAACAAACACTGATTATTATATACATATGCATTTATTGAATAGTATTATTGTTATTACCTGACTTTTTGATCCATAGAATCTATTTCATTGCTTTGATTACACTGACCTCTTGCTGCATTTCCTTTGTATAATTCAGACCAATATATATATATATATATATATATATATATATATATATATATATATATATATATTAAGAATTGGATATTTAATATGAGACATCCTTACCATTCAGGACCTTGAGAAACATATGAGACAGATGTACCATTCACACTTGCTGACAAGAACATGGTATTTTACATTGAACATGACATGATTTTGTTTTGTTGCATTATGCGTTTCTATGCATTTCTTCACGAGTTCAAGTTCATATGTGCTCAATCGTAAAGCAGACATTTAAGATGCTTTTCAGATGTCTCACACAAGGCAGTGTGAAGCCAAGAAGAGCCCCTTCACCCACTGAGGTCTGTCCAGACAACCGCACCGCTGGAGGTGACAGGATTGGTCAAGAAGGGACAGATTATCGCCCTGGGGAAGGTGCCAGAGAAACAGAAGTTTCTCCATGAAGGAATGACACGTCAACTGAACAAGTCAAAAGGTCCAGATTGACTCTATGAACTTTGCTCACATCACTGGAACACCGGAAGAAAGCCTGAACGCCTCATCCACCTGCTGGACTCATGCTACATACACCTGGTGAGACCAGGTGTTCTGCAGGTGAACACAGCCCTATGGGCTTCTACAGATGATAACATTGCAAAGACAATTTGAGTTACATCTCAAGGATTACAACAAACGTCTTACTGTGACCCCGTAAGTGTTCATCCGAATGTGACCCACGGGATCAAGGAGGGAATCTGTAAGACTGGAAAACTGGTTGGAGAGATAGACTTTGACCACTGGTCGATGAAACAAAGGATCTTGCTGGAAATTTACATTTGACTTCCCCCCTCTTCCCCTGAGACAAAAAGTCTCACCTCATCTGCATTTCATTCTCTCTCTCAGTAACTCCTAAAACTCACATAAGAATATATATGGTTTAATATGAATGAATATCATCAAGTTTGATACATGTTTGGTATTATTTGAAATGTCTCAGTGTGACTGGTACAAATGTCTCATTCCCAAAGAAGTAAATCAAAAGTTAATAAGGTCTTAATAGTTTAGAGATAACTGGCACACAAAGGAATGTGGTCTCTAGCCTACCCCCAAAAGGTGTGAACCTCTGAATGCAAATATCCATGGTTAGCCTATATAATGAAACGCAGCGAGAGCTCAGGGCTGTTTTCTGTATTCAGATTAGCCCGTGAGCTTGGCTCACGTAGCCATACAATGTTGGGTAAAGGATTTTCCTCTTTGTTCTAGAACATTTGATGATTTGTATTGATTATCTTTCAATTGATTATGGAATTGTAATAATACATTTACCTGACATAATAAATTGTTATATTTGATTATTCTAACAGACTTTGACTTTATTTTCATTGGAGTTAAAAGGAATAGTCAAACATTAACGTATACTTAATGATACACAGACATCATTAAAACCTTTTCATTTTATGGAGTCAGATGAAACGAGTTTATACATATGAGAAAATGTACTGCATTTAACCCAAAATACTTTGTCATGAGAAAAGACGAAACACGTGTGAAACCTTCACCTCAAATCGAACGCCGTATTTGGATCGATTTTGGAGGACTTACAGTACTCATTTGTAAGCCTATGTAGGTTCGAGCAGAAATCAAGACTGGAATTACTGACGACTCATTTCAGGCAGTTCAGAAAAGCTTCTTTCTTTTGGGAGACAATAACTTAATAATCTTTGAAACTTTGCTGACCTTTTACGTTCACAAGCAACTCTATTACACAACAACACATCAAAGGTAATATCTGAAAAAGCATGATAGGAGCACTTTAAGAGCAATTTATTATCAACATTTTATATTATTTTATTCTGCACAGAAAACTTTTTTCAAAACAGACTAATTTGTTAGAGCTCAACTTGAAATATGTATACTATCGAAGCATTCTCTTTTAAAAAAAGTCATGTTAAGTAAATCAAATGATGATTGTTATGGAAATAAATCTGAGAAGAGTTCAGAAACAAGCCTTTTAAACTATATTCATACTATTGACCAGCGCACAAACATGTGTCCGATTAACACTAATGAACGCTTTTCCTCAGCAAAACAAGACAAGAAAATCTGAGACAAAGCAGTACAATTTGAAATAATTGGCCTGAGCTTGAGGTGTTGAGGGATAATTGGAGACGAATGAGGAGAGTTCTGCGTATAATTACTTGTCAGTTCTTGTTATTTCAGACCATTTCTTGACAGTGCAGGTTAAAAAAAAAGCCTAAAAGGAGAGCAACAACAATTCAACCCAATGAGGACAGAGATGTCGCTTTACTCCAAAGCCACAAGCACAAGAAGTATGAGGATGTATTACACTGAACATAGTGACGGGCATGTAATCACAAACTTAATGTTTAAATTAGGTGTCTAAACATCATATTAAAGAGATTATACCAAACAGTAGCTATTGACTTCCATAGTATGAAGACTATGGAAGTCAATGGGGTCAATCAACTATTTGGTTATCAACATTCTGCCAAATAATTTCTTTTGTGTTCGTTCAGCAGAAGAAAAAAATTCATACAGCTTTGGAAAAACTTGTGAGTACGTAATTGTTACCCGCCTCAAGTCTGGGAAGTCTGAGTGTGTAAGTTGAACGTACAATACTAGCCAGCACTGTAGAATATAACAAGAGACGCTGTAAAACAGGAGTACTGCCAATATTTAATTGAATCTGCTTCCTTTCATTTCAATGCATTAACAACATTAACATATTTCAATAAAGATATTACATTTTAATCCATGCTTTTCAGAGACGCATTCTCGTCTGGGCGGGGTTTATGTAAATGTTACGGTCTGTGATGTCATCAACCCAGGAAGAAGCTCATTGTAGTCCCTATCAGCCGTGTGTTGTAGTCCTTATAAACAGAAAATATCTCCCTTTGCATTGAACTTTGAGCGTCGCAACTTTGCAGATGTTGTTTATGCTCAATGTTGTTTATTTTTTGGGTTAGTTGAATAAGTTTACATGTATTTGCAAAGTAATTAATAGTCAGTAAAATGTTTTTTTGGGGAGCATCAAAATAAAGTTTTAGCAGATTTTAAGCAGACAGTCTACTAGTACTCTAATGAGATTTAGTGGACGTAGTTGCAAAGATACTTATAGTTAGTAGAATGTCTAAAGTGGACCATCTTAAAGTGGACCAAATTATTTCTTCACCAAATATTTTTTTTTCAATATATTTTATGATCTATTGCACAATCCCCATCCAAAACTGTTGCACTTTCATTATGCTATTCTTTGTTACTCCTGAGAAATTTGGAGTGACCCAACTTGGCTTTCAAGCATAACATTGGCATTGCTGCCCAATTAAACATGGCAGATATCGCTGTGAAATGGACCAGGTCTCACATATACGTGTATTCCAGTATCCGTTGTACAGGGCAATTCTCTATGGCCCATTTACAACAGAGCGGCTTTGTAATTTATTTTCCTGCAGAGTTGCTCTTAATCACGTCTCTTATTAGTTTGTAATGGTTCACTTCTTAGGTCACATCCTGCAGATTGTATTATTCATGTGTGTTGACTTATTAATACTGTTTAATACACTTCACTTGTTAATAGAACAACAAAATTAATGTTTCTATGTAATATCACAAACCATGTTTTAATTAAGGGCATCATTTTATAATCTTATCAGATCTGCCTTTTTTAAATCAGCAACTTTTTAACTAAATTAACATGTTTCAGGTGCGATGACTATCACGAAACGGCTTTATCGTGAGCGTCAAAGCTTCTGCTGACAGCGCAGGCAGATTATCTCAGGCACTAGTGCCACTTCTGGGCTAATTATTGGGCGTCACAGACGCGCGGGCTGTTGTCTCCCGCCGTAAATCTAAACAAATCGCTTTTTTGCACATGACAGCCACTTCCAATTAGTACACAAAGGACGAAATCAGCTATGAAATGAGCTTAAGTGATTATGGCACAGTGATCTAATGCAGTAGCTTTCAATGTTTCCTTGTGTTTTTTTGTGTCTTTTTTTGGTTTGAATCAAAATATGTTAAGGAAGAGGGCTAATTGGTGGTGAGAGAGGCGGAAGGCTCCTGTACTGGCAGTGGTGTAATTTTCAGCACTATATTTTTCTGCATGACCAAGAGTTCAAAGAATATTTCCGTATTAGACTGAGGGAAGGAAATGCAGAGTTATAAGAAGTAGAGAAAAAAAACCTTTGCTGATATCAGCAAGCCTTCGTCAAGTGGCACAATTTTCCCAGGCAGGTTTTAATGAAATCGTTCTTCTTTCACAAAGGGAATCGGATTGAAAATATTCTGAGAAAGTGGTGTATTATTTTTGACTGAAATCCAAATTAATGACATTCTTAGAGTCGTGCGTTCTTAAAAGTATACTTTTAGACTTTATTGAAACTTAAAATTGACTGTACAGCATGTGCTTTAAAAAAATGTCTGGTGTTTATGATACGTGTTGCTTTTAAAGGTCCCGTTCTATGCCCCTTTTTACAAGATGTAAAATAGGTCTCTGATGTCCCCAGAGTGTGTCTGTGAAGTTTCAGCTCAAAATACCCAACAGATCATTTTTTACAGCATGTTTAAATTGTCTTTTTTGAGGACTCAGAAAAACGGGCTGTTTTAGTGTGTGCCCTTTAAATGCAAATGAGCTGCTGCTGCACGACACAGGGGGCGGAGCTTCAAGAGCTCGCACTCAGACTCTTAGGACAATTTCATCTCATGGAATAATGATAACATCAGAAACTCTCAGTAACGATGTTCATTTCGAGTCGGACAATAATGCCTACAGAGTCAGAGGGCTGTATAGAGATGGAACAGGTATAGTTTAGTAGTTTAATTGCGGTTATTATAACGTATTTGTCATCTGCTTGAATGTATCCAGCATTGTTAATAGCCTAGCTAACAGTTACAAGTCTGCTGTGTCGGACCAGGTCCGAATGATGATCAAAAACATACTGATGAGTTTAATAAAGTTTATTGTACATCACACAAAAGATGAAGCGTCAGTTTTACTTCAGAAAATCACCGCTGAGTAAACACAGTAAGTTACAAGAAGTGCGCGAGTTGAGGGAGCATTCCTGTGGGCGGACGTTAGTCAGAGAACTGTTCTACTGACGTCATTAAAGAAGGAAGCAGAGGGATGTAGTCCAAACGGGCCGTTCGCTGTAGGCGACTTCTGTTAAATAAAATATCTCGCTTGGCATTGAACTTTGAGCTTTATAATTTTACAGATATTATTTATACTCTAACAACAACATTACACACTAACTTAAGTTTGAAACATGGGATCGCGAAGAACGGGACCTTTAACTTCAATCATATAAAAGTGTATAGTATGAATGCAATCCAGACATAGTACATTTGTCATGTTGTCATGTGACCAATGGCGTCAGTTGTGTTGCTTCACTGCCATTCACATTCCTCTCATGTGGCCTCATGGGATAGTAAAGTGTCTATTAGATGCACACTTCAGAATCTCGCCAGAAGTAGTAGGTCATTTGGGTACATTTCATCTACTGTTTTATGAGTACTGTGAATTCGGACATACTACTCTTTTCACAAACATTTCACAAATGTTTTTCTGGAAGTAACCATCAGAAGATTGTACACTGTGGTCATAAAGGGATGGAGATGATCAGCAGCAATACTCAGGTAAGCTGTGGTGTTTAAACGATTTTCAATTGATACTAAGCGGCCCACAGTGTGGCAATAACATTTTCCTCACACCATTACACCACCAGCAGCCTGAACTGTTGAAACGAGGCAGGATAGATCCATGCTTTCATGTTGTTCATACCATCAGACCAGGCAACTTTTTTCCAATCTTCTATCATCCAGTTTTGTTGAGTTGTACAGTTTTTAGCTGTATACGTACAAATTTTGTATCATATTAGCATTTCGTCCACACGGATCCGGCGTTTTGGGACACTGAAACCGCTATTTTTTGAAAACGGGTCCCAGAGTGGATAAATCTTAAACCGACACCCTTGCGTTTTCGTGTGTATGGCCAATCCGTACATTTTGTAAAAATGTCATCTGTCAAAACTGTCATCACACCACGTTTCAGCATTAGTCACCGCTAAGTCACACGTAACATCAACAACAATGACGGACTATATGCTTGTGCTCGTGCTGCAGAAGCTACTGAGCTTATTAGCTTTACTAAAGCAAAATCTTCTGCTCCTATGCTACTACGGTGAGCAATCTTCGTCTTCACTTTGCTGTCATGTTGGGTTCGTTTACAGTGCGCAAGGTTATGCGCACGCTCCAAATCTTTGTTTCCTTGTTTAGTGTATCTCTGTGGCAGAATTACAGCGCCACATACTGGTCTGGCATGTATACCACATCGTTTTCAGTCGGTTTCAGTGGACCGTGTGTACGCATATATGTCTTGAGACGACTCCGTGTCGAAAAAAAAGATTGGATAGGGAAAGCTATGGCTTCGTGTGGATGTGGCCTCAGTTTGTGTCTCTTTTGCTGCTGTAGCCCAGGTTTGACGTGTTGCTCTTCTGCAGACTTCGGTTGTAACAAGGGTTTATTAAGTTACTGTTGCCTTTTTATCAGTTGAACCAGTCTGATTATTCTCCTCTGACCCCTGGAATCAACAAGGCATTTTCTCCCTCTGTGAACCCTAGAGATGATTGTGTGTGAAAATCCCAGTAGATCAACATTTTCTGAAATACTTAGACCAGCCTATCTGGCACAAACAACCATGCCAACTTCCTCCCTTCTGGGTCGCCTCTGTCCTCGGTCTCACCAGCGTCGCTGTTGTCCTAGGATTCTCTGGCTCCATCTGCGATACTCTTCTCTTCTCGAGATGTTGCCTGGGTCTCCTTCACCAGCGACGTCTCTCGGCTCTTGTGGATCCATTGGCCTTGTCTCCCGTGGTCGTCCCCCAACTGTCGTCAGCCACTACACAACCTTGGCTCGTCCCTCCCTCGACTCCACCGTGGGCTGTCGGCACTGGGGAGCTCTGGGTCTGTGCCAACGGACTATTTCCACCACGGCCGCCAGGGGATCGTCATCCCACCCTTCACCATCCCTTCATCCAGACGTCCTACCGCCATCAGCTCATTGCCCCATCCATTCATTCCATTGAGGTGCGAGAGCGTTCTGTCACCCTTCTGGTCGGCAGTGGCTCAGTGGTTCATGTAGGTTGTCCACAAACCGAAAGGTTGGTGGTTCAATTCCCGATACCACCTGACCAAGTGTGGAGGTGTCCATGAGCAAGACACTTAACCCCAACTGCTCCCGACGAGCTGGATAGCGCCTTGCAAGGCTGACACCGCCGTCGGTGTATGAATGGGTGATTGTGAGGCAACGTAAAGTGCTTTGGTGGCCATTGGGTCTGTGAAAGCGCTATATAAGTGCAGTCCATTTACCATTTTACCATTTACCATTCTGTTTATATGTCTGTGTGGTGTTTTTAATATGCTTTAAAGGGGGGGGGGGTGAAATACTCAGTTTCACTCAATCTCATGTTAATCTTGAGTACCTATAGAGTAGTATTGCATCCTTCATATCTCCAAAAAGTCTTTAGTTTTATTATATTTATAAAAGAAAAATAGGCTGTACCGAGTCTTTCCGGAAAAATCCGAGCGGGTGGAGGCGTGCCGTGTGGGCGGGAGCGCGCGAAGCTTTTGCGTGTGTTGTAAACAGACAGACTCGTGGTTTATGAGGACATGATTTAGTTTTACAATAAACAAACTGACACCTACAGTGGCCAGCTAAACAACTGTATTTAAACACACAAACACACACCATACATCGCATGCTCCATCGATACATTAACTGTACGTGATCATGTTGTTTACTTGCTGTGCTTAGCTTACACGCCGATAGTTAACAACACACAGACATTTGAAGCAGTTTTACTCACTGCCTGCTGTTCCGTGAACCTTTATCGTTGGGACTGCTCCATCTTTAAGTATTAGGCGATCTGCAAATCGTCGAACTGTGCCTTGTTTATAAAACTATTAGCAGCTACCGCCGAAATGAAGGGAACAAACAAGAACACTTGCGCAACTCCGTTGCTGCTCTGGAAAAACAAAATCCATCCACAGGTCCCTTAACTCTGGGTTCTTTGGACATTTGTGCAGTGTTGTCTTGCCCTGGCAACCAAAAACACACTTTTTGGTGCCATTGTTTTGATTGCAGCGCAGCAGAGCCCAGCGCTCTGATGGACGCTCTCGTACGCTCTAGGCTACAGCTGCGCGCACCCTTCCGGGAGAAGTGCCTTAAGACCGTATAAGGAAATTCCGCCCACTCTGACGTCACGTAGTTACTTATTCGAAAAAAACTTTCCGAAACTTGTGACAAACCGGAAGGAGTATTTTTGGAACAGAAATACTCCATCAAACTTACAACTTCATTTTTGAAACTTTGTCCATGTTTACCATGGGAATCCAACTCTTTAACAGTGTAAAAAACTCACTATGCATGAAACAGCATTTCACCCCCCCTTTAAGACAAACCATGTGCAAATTCATGTCAACAGCATTACTGAGTATTTTCTCCTTAAAACTGCAGTGAACCAAAGAGAGTCTCAAAAACATGGTTGGAAATCTCTGGTGTTTCTGTGAGTCAATGAGTGGATCTCGGAGCTGGTGGGAGTGAGTGGAGGCGGGGCTAATTTGCATATTCATAGAACCTCCTATACTAAACGAGGCAAGGGTGTAGAGTTACATTCAAGCTATTTTAAGGCATGTGTCATTTTGGTGATCAAAGATTAGTTTTAAGGAATAAAAGTATTGACTACAGGGGAATTTTAAGTATTATTTTATAAAAAAATAATATATATATATATATATATATATATATATATATATATATATATATATATATATATATATATACTCGTCACACTATCAGATGAGAACAGAACTTAAACTGAATAATGACTCTATTGCCTTCTGAAGAGCTGCTTTATAGCTGAATTGAATTAGTTTCATAATTGACCAATTTTGAAACATCAACACTAATATTGAACTGATTTGAATCAGCACTGAACTGACTTTTTAGAGCTGCGTTACAGCAGAATTTGATGAAGTTGATGAAGTTTGCATTATTGATTCTGTTGAAACAATGATTCTGTTTGAAACAATCTGTATTGTATAAAACGCTACATAAATAAACATTACTTGACTTTTAAGATTTGAAGTACACTACAAGTGTTCATTCAATACAATGCCGGACAAGGCCGATTTTCTTCCACAAGTGTTGATATAGCCGCACAGATAAGTAGATCTTCGTTCAGGTTCCGTTGGTTCTCAACACCAATTGATCTTCACAAAGTCACCGGAGTTGAATGTTTCACGTCGGCCATCAAAAAAAAACGGTAATCACCTCATTGCTTTTGCATTTAAGGCTGTGAGAAATGTAGTCCCTCCCTGACAGTTTCGCCTTAATTAAATGTACCTCGCTAGTGAGTTCATGAGAGACCAATGACTCGTCAGGGTTCTCTGTAAATCACAAACTGCTTCGCGCAAACAAACCGATCGCTCAGCAGCTGAATACATCTGTTCCGCTGCCCTCTTCAACATGGACAATATTTGTCTATTCTCTTGGCAGTCTTTCATGTGAAGCCCAGATTTATACGGCCACACTTCATTATTTGCACGGCCGGTATTTATGTTCATTAGTCCCAGTGATGGGTTTTTCTGTGTAATATATCGCCAGCGTTTATGTGCGTTGTGGGTGAGCAATTGGAATGCCTATTGATTTCTGAAGTGATTTAACACTGATTTTCAACAAGCGTGGAAAATGGCTTTGCCTCTGCTCAAGAGCTCGGTTCACTTTAGCAGCGCTCAGTAGGTGAAGTTGGTCGGGGAAGGTTAATTATTAATTGTGTTGTTTGTTTATAGACTACAATATGCTTTACGAGATGTTTGGAAAGTGCTAAAGTAATCAGCACAGGTCTCGGCCAATAGAATCTTCATCCCTCAGCAGATCCAGATTGTCTCCGTTGTTTCCTCTGGAAGCTGTTTGTGTCGGATACATTGAGGGATTTGATTGCGGATGCACCACATCACACTCTCCTCCAGTGATGAGACAATTCGGCTCTGGCATTTTGTGGTGTCACAGTTGGTCAGGTTAGCCTGCGATATATCACTCCATCTTCTTTCCTGAAGTTAGTGGGATAGAAACAGACAACTGTCAGTTGGTAAGTGAGCAGACATTTCCCACCCTGACAGATTGTTCACTCATGAACAATAGCATATTTTATCTTGCTTTGTTTTCCTCACATTTTTTGGTGGGTTGGGGGCATTGCATCTAATGTCACATCTATCGATGGAGTATCTATCGAGTGCACATTTTCTGCATCCAGTTTCAATAACACAACTAAGTGAAATGTAGCCAAGACCCCCCCCCCCCCCCCCCCCCCCAAGTCCTCTGTAAACATGGGTGCGGAAACACAAATAAACACACATTAACATGTACAGATAATTATTCACAAATGTAAAATTAGAAATACTTGAACACAAATTGACGGTTGAGAATTAATTATCAATCTGACACTTGTGAGCTGCAGACTTTTTATTTCAGACTTGCTAATGACCCTGTCACACAGAGTCAACAGACTGTGTTAATATTCCCAGTTTTTTTTTTTTTTTTTTTTTTACATATTTAAACAAGCACATTTCCATGCATAGATCATTGTCATGCAAAGTCCAGTGAATGTTACAAAGAAAAATCTCCATTTGTTTCTCTTAGACAGCAATGCAATTAGCAATTAGTGATTTTGTATGATTTCAAAAGAAATAAAATTTAGCTCACAAATATGGACCACTTTTATGTTTATGAGTTACTGGTGGCTGTAATAATAGCATGGCACAGGAAATACAATGACAAAGTGTTTACTTGGAAAATACGCAGGATAATACAGGAATCAAACCACTTCCATCATAAAAGAGATTGAACAGTGAACAGAGGAAACTTTTGGCGCAAATACACAGGTAACAACTGAAGTTAACAACTATTACTGTCAAACTATTAAAATATTTAATCGTGATTAATCGCATTAATGTCATAGTTAACTCGCGATTAATCACAATTAATCGTACATTTTTATCTATTCTAAATGTCTCTTGATTTCTTTTTGTCCCATTATTTTTTCTCATTTTAATGCTCTTATCAAGATGAAAAGGGGGCGGAGAATTTGCATCAGCTGTGTGTGTGCTTGGCTACCAAGTGGTATTTCAGACTGAACGTGCTGCGATGATAGCTCAGTTCACAACGACAAAACACACAATCACTTTGGTCTTGTCAATGGGACCATTTGGCAACTTTTTAAAAGTAAACTTTTAATTCAGAATCGTATTGGCATCCATTTCGCCGTCTCGCGCTCGTCATCCACTCAAAACGTAACGTTAACCTACTATTTGGCCGGCTCGCAACAAGTGTGTTTACGGTCTAGCTAGATCCGGTGGTTTCAGACAGGACATGGAATGCGCGGCGCTACGGCAGTTTTCAAAACTTTTTGGATGCCGCACTGGTAATCGTCACAGTGGCAAAAGTTAAACTATTTCGAATTTTGACCGCGGTGTGCGTGGCGCTGCGCTTGCGCTTTGATCGACGAAGCAACAAAACGCG
Organism: Chrosomus eos; assembly: GCA_036326025.1. NCBI lineage: Eukaryota > Metazoa > Chordata > Actinopteri > Cypriniformes > Leuciscidae > Chrosomus > Chrosomus eos. Next base: position 28,375,227 of record CM070838.1, read on the forward strand.
CATGCCGCATCCTGTTGCAAAAGCATGTGAAAAAAACTACAAAGTTTGCTAGGCCAAAAAGACTGTTAATCTCGCCAGGGTTCTCAAGTCTCACGCATTGGCCGTGAGACACACGCAATTCAACCAGTTCACACGCTCACACGCCACACCGTGTATTTCTCACGCTGAAAAGGCAATGCCAACCAAGTTGTCCTGCAAGCTTTATATAACGTTGTATACGAGGCGCAGGCACAAAAGTGAAGTTTCCTGCCGCCAGCGCGTCCGTATCTCGGCCAGATTGCGTTCGTTACTAGGCAACATAGATGCGCGAACACACGGAAGTTGACGGAACATTCTCGGCCACCGCGTCCGCGACATATGGCGCGAACACACGCGCACACACATTCTCGGCCATATTACGTTCGTTACTAGGTAATCAACAATATTGCGCGAACACACGTCGTGATGGAGAAGGTAAGTTGGAAAAAAGCTCATCTAACATTTTTAGGCTAGAACATTTAATACATAGCCCATCGTACTATACATTATTATTGATGGAGTCAAAAACTCTACTACTTTGCAACCAGGCCAGAAGCTTTAGCTAAGGGAAATGTTAGTGGCAAGGAATGAAGGCAAATACAAGGAATGAAGATGTATTTCTAAATTTTATTTTAAATGATATATTATACTGTATTAATAGTCTTTCTATTACGTTAAGGCTGAGGTAGAGTGCTCTGGGTAATATTTTATATCCTGTCCAAACATACATTAATCATTGCCATTGCATTTGTATTTTTCAAAGATGTCAGGGAAAAATGCAAAAATTTTGTTTTTCCAAACTGTTTGGAGCAATTTGTTATATTTTTGTAATTTTGAAATATAACATTAAAGAGTAGCCTATATTTGATGTGATGAATTGCTCTGTCATTTATCATATTTACCAATTGTTATAATTTCAATTTGTGCTGGTTAATAATGAAAAATTGGGTAAAATTGGGGGGCGGGATGGGCGGGGCTTCACTGGGGCTCCTCCCCTTTGGCTCCTCCCCTAACCGCATGTGATCTCACTCCAAGGTTTTGATAAAACTTGAGAACCCTGTCTCGCACTAAAAAAATGTATCGCGTTAAAATGGATTTGCGTTAATGCCGTTAATAACGCGTTTAACTGACAGCCCTAAAGGTAACTAAATGAACAACAGGTGAACTTAATCCAATCAGAAACCAAAGAAACACACTAGCAATATGAATTTAGGCAAAGCAGGGAACAAAATGAAAATGAAATCACCCCCACCCGGAAGGTGAGTCCTCATGTTGTAACGAGTCCAACAGTGGAAGGAAGGAGAGAGGGAGGGATGAGGCTTGGGAGGAGGACGAGGGGCTGGTGGAGGGTAGGAGACCAGAGTAGAAGACGACAGTAGAGACCAGGGTGGCGATGACGGTGGGAGGAGCCAGGAGCGGACCCAGAACACCTATGGTGGAGTCAAAGGAGGGAAGAGCTCTGGTGGAGACTTGGCTAGTAAGACCAGGGGACGACTGACTGAGATTGAGCCGATGGAAGTTGAGACCCAGCCAATGAAGCCTAAGCGACACCGATGGATCTGGAGACAGAGGCGGAGCCGCTGTGACGACCATCCAAGGTTGAGCCAGAGTGCCAGAGAGACTGAGGCGGAGCCGGTGGGACAGAGGACAAAGACAGAGCTGGAGGGAGGCCGGATGCACCAGAAGAAGTGGAGGGATGAAGCACACCTGAAGACCCGGAAGTCCATGGCACAGGCAGAGCAACGTCTGAACAAGGCAGAGCCGGTGGGACAAGGGAGCCTGGCGGAGCTGTAAGGACGATGGTCCCAGTTGGTGTCGATGGAACGAGGAGCCAAGGTGGAGCCTAGTGGAGTGACGTGCTCAGTGGCTGGAGGCGAAGCCAGGGGATTCTCTTGCCAAGCCAGAGCAGGAGACCAGGAAGACCCGATGCAGATCTGAGCTGCAGAGTGGAGTCAACTGAGGAGGAGCCGAGGGATTGAAGGGAAACCGCGATGACGGGGCCAAGGAACTGGCTGTTATTGACAGAGGAGGTGAGAGAGGGAGGCTGGGCGGGATCTTCAGAGACACTGGAGACTCAGGGAAATATCCTCCTCCAACTCCTCATAATCGCAGCAGGCCCGGGCAACATGTCTGAGGTGGGCTCTGGAATAGGCTCCTGGCTGGAATCCGGGTTCATACTGGGGCTGGTGACGTCTTCATCAGCAACGCATGAATGATGATCCATTGTTCACCAGCACCCACTCAAATGCCTTGGACCGTTGGAAGTTGGTAAGTCTAAAAAATTCCTTGTGTGGTTTCTTGACGTTTAGCTCTTCTTGCTCAAAACAATTGAGCCATAATGTGTTTAGTCTTCTGTTACGAATTGCTGATGGCTGTAATAATCGCACGGTACAGGAAATACAATAACAAAGTCTTCACTTGGAAAATACACAGGAGAATACAGATTATTTATTTTATTTTATTATTGCGCTTCACAGCTGCTGGTCACTGTTTAAGTTCAATATGTGGAAAAGAGCAGCATAAACATTGTTCAAAATATCTCCTTATGTACAGAAAAAGCAAGTCCTGCAAGTTTTGAACAGCATGACCATTCGTACATTTTCATTTTGAGTTAATTATGAATTATAAGTAAACTCGTGTGAGGTATGTTTTATCTTTTCAAAGATCAATCTGAAGCATTTTTTCATTGCGTCTCAGATCCACCCTGTTGAGATGCTCAGTGACTTCAGCGAGGGCTGTACCACATCAACACATATACAGAGAGCAAATGTACCGGTTTAATCTGAAGAGAGTAAGAGAAAGAGAAGCGAGGGAAAAAAGAGAGAGGATGAAGAACAGGTGTTATTGGAGAATCCCTGCGGCTTTCTTATACAAGGCCATAATGGATTTTTACTAACAGTGCAGTATGACACGCTCAGGGTCTGTCAGGATGAGGAGTGTCAGGTGCTGTTGATTGTGTCTGCAGGCATTCTGTTTGATCTTCATACACACATACAGCATTTTACCCTAATGCTTTTTCACTTTCATATACTCTCATATACACATAGGCACATATAGTTCTCTTACGAGAGTATCTCTCGTACTGCGTAATATCTTACGCTATGGGGAAACACTCTTTCCTCGAGATATTGAAGCCAAAAATTATCCTTAATTTTTTTAATCATGCAAAACGCTTTTGCAGCAGCAAGCAGACAAGGGCGAAACAGCTCGCGCGCCCATTGGCTGCCTCGCTGGAAAAGCTGCAGCCTATCGAGTGAAGGCACTGCGTGACGTAATGACGAATGAAGACGCTTCGCGCTCATTTCGTCATGTCCCGCCAGTATAGGCGTGGTCTCGCCCTATAAATACCCCTCGATAGCTGTATTTCTCAGATTTTTTCATTCTTCACGCGAAGCTCACGCATCGCGGGATCCAGAGTGAGAAGCCGCGCCGTTGACTTGTAGCCTTCTCAGCGGGACGTGCCATCTACTGAAGTCGCTGGCCCAGCCGCCTTCAACTGCCGTACCTGCTGCGCTTTCCGGCGTACTATATCCTTTACTCTGTCACTGTGTGTGTGTGTGTTTGCTTACGTGACGCAACACCCATTATATGTTCTAAAAGAGCTGCGTCTTTTTAAAGATGCCTTTCTGTGGCTCGTGCCGCTCTCAACTCAGCGATGAGGACCGTCACGTCATCTGTGTGTCCTGCCTGGGTCATGAGCACGCGGCTATCGCGCTCGCGGATGGTGGATGCCCGCACTGCGAACTTCTGCCTATGGCGACTCTGTGGACTCGCCTGGCGTCGTTCTCTGAACCCGCGTCCCAGCCTTCTGTGCCGCGCCGTAAGAAGCGTCGCGCCCAGCGCGCTCCCGAGCCTTCTCCAGCCCGCCAAAGCTCGCCGGTTCGCCCGCCTGCTTCGCCGGCTTCACCTGAGTCGCTCCCGGACGGACAGTGCCCGCCGTCTGCCGCCGCTTCCGCTCCCGAGCTGGACGAGCCTGCCGAGGTATGCTCTCTTGTGGCTTCCGATAGCGAGGATTGGGCGAGCTCTGTGGACCTCCCCCCCGCTGACGTGTCTAGCCAACCCTCTGGGAGGAGACCCGGCATTGAGGCTGAGCTGATGCGTCTGCTCACCCAGGCCGTAGAAAGCATCGGCCTCGAGTGGGAGGCGCCCGCCTTGCCGCCGCGCAACAGACTCGACGGGCGCTTTCTCAAGAAAGACGAAGCCCCGTCTAAGTCTAGGGCCGCCCCCTTCCTCCCTGAGCTCCACGACGAAGTCGCCAAGTCATGGACCGCCCCGTTCTCCGCCAGACTGCGCACTTCCACTTCTGCGGCCTTTTCTTCTGTCACCGGCGCGGGAGATAAAGGATATCTCTCCATTCCTCCTGTCGAGGCGGCGGTCGCGTCGCATCTCTGCCCGCCCTCTGCGGGACGGCGCGCGCAGACGACGCTCCCCTCTAAAGCCTGCCGGGTGACTTCATCGCTGCACGGGCGTGCTTACACAGCCGCTGGACAGGCGGTCTCAGCGCTGCATACGATGGCGATCTTGCAGATCTACCAGGCCGACCTTCTCCTTAAACTGGACGAGGAAGGCCCGGGTGCGATCAATGTGGCGGATTTACGAGGCGCTACGGACCTTGCTCTACGCGCCGCTAAAGCCGCTGCTCAGGCCATGGGGCGGAATATGGCCTCTCTCGCCGTTGCTGAGAGACATCTGTGGTTGACGCTGTCTGAGATGACGGAAGCTGAGCGCTCTGTATTCCTCGACGCGCCCATTTCCCCTGCGGGCCTCTTCGGATCTGCCGTCAAGGATTTCGCGGACAGATTCTCGGAGGAGCAGAAGACTTCGCAGGCCATGAAGCACTTCCTTCCGAAGCGCTCGAGCTCCGCTGCAGGTCGCTCTAAGCAGCCGTCTGCTCGCAGCTCGCAGCCCCGGCCTGCATCGCCCGCAGCCGCCGCTACACAGCGCCGCCAGGCCCGGGATCAGAGACCGCGCTCTCGCTCTGCTGGACGCCGCCCCGCTCAGCGCGGGCCTCGGCCGAAGATTGAGCTCAAGCCCGAGGCCTCGAAGCTTTCCTAGCCACTCTAAGAAAGCGACGGTGTTCGGATCCCGCTGCGGCCGGCTCCCCACCGAAAAGATTCGCTTGTTCAGTTCCTTGCGATGTGACTGGGCCAGTGTATTTAGCAGTGAAGCAGCCGGTGTCTCAGCCCGCTTGCCTGCACAAAAAAGCCGTTTTCATGGCTACCCAGATAAATCCAATAAAGAGTGTATTTTCTGGTATGCCGGCCACGGCCGATGGTGTTATGAGTGTTGTAAGAATGCCCACGCCCCAGTGCCCATTCCCACACCCAGACACAGCCCGCCACGGTGCGAGGCGAGCACACATAAATCTGACTCAGGTCGATTGTGCAAACAATGTAGCGATTGCGCCCATACAATGCCCGCTCACGCTGCATGCCCCGTGTCCCTTGGTTTCTGTAAAAACGAAACCAACACACAATCTATCGGCTCCGGCCGAAAGCGTGCACAGTGCTGTAGATGTGCCCGTAGGTTTGCGCCCACATCCTCCCGCAAGCACGCCGAATCCCACGGGATTCGCCCCGCTCACTCTCGCTGTGCGTCCCGCCATAGAGATTATGAGCGCGGCCAGACTGCCCGCTGTGCCCAGCGCGCCCCCCGCCTCGAACGCTGTAAACACGGCGTCGTGTTCCCAGGGTACCGGGGCTCTCGAGCCGTTGCCAGGTCACGGCCAGAGCCCGGTATGCATCCTACCCCTAGCTGCTCGCGCAGAAGCGTGGTCGAAGCTACCCGGGGTATCAGACTGGGTGCTGAACACTATAAAGAGAGGCTACTCGCTACAATTCGCACGACGTCCACGCCGTTGTACGGCGCCCGTCGAGACTTCGGTGAAAAACGAAGTATCTCATCTACTTCGAGCCGAGATAGCGAAACTACTGAGCAAAGGGGCCATAGAGCCCCTTTCTCAGGCTCAGAGCGAAGGGGGCTTATACAGCAGATATTTTCTGGTACCGAAAAAAGATGGGGGCTTCAGACCCATTCTAGATCTGAGACAGCTGAACAAAGCGCTTGTGAAGCGCCAGTTCAGGATGCTTACGACCAGGAAAATCCTCGCGCAAGTGCGCCAAGGGGACTGGTTTATGTCGATAGATCTGAAAGACGCGTATTTCCAAATACAAATAGCGTCCCATCACAGGCGATTCTTGAGATTCGCGTTCGAGGGCCAGGCTTATCAATACACAGTCCTGCCGTTCGGCCTGTCTTTGGCACCCCGTACATTTACGAAGTGCATGGACGCGGCTCTCGCGCCCCTGAGACTTCAGGGCATGCGAGTTATGAACTACTTGGACGATTGGCTGATTCTAGCTCGATCACGGTCAGAGCTCATAGAACACAGGGCCACAATGCTCGAGCATCTCGAGACACTGGGCCTGACGGTCAACTGGGAAAAGAGCCTGCTGTGTCCCAGCCAGAGAATTTCTTTCCTGGGAACAGTGTTAGACTCGCTTTCCATGACGGCACGCCTGTCACCGGAGCGCGTACTAAGTATTCAGCGCGTCGCGGAATCCTTCCGCCACGGCTCCATAGTCCCGCTCAGACGGTTTCAGAAATTGCTGGGCCTGATGGCCTCAGCATCCCATGCACTCCAGCTGGGCCTGCTTCGCATGCGCCCACTGCAGTGGTGGCTGAAAGCACGGGTCCCGCCCCGGGCATGGTCCACGGGCCGGTGTCGCCTCAGGGTCGACCAAAGGTGCGTTTCGGCTCTGGAACCCTGGAAAGTAACCAGCTGGTATCAGTCTGGTGTGAGTCTGGGGACCGCCTCAAGGGTGAAAGTGGTGTCTACGGACGCCTCCACCACGGGGTGGGGAGCGCTGCTCGAGGGCAGACCGTTGGCTGGCCTATGGTCAGAGCGGGAGAAGCTCCTTCACATAAACTGCTTGGAATTGATAGCAGTCGACAAAGCGCTGCGGCGCTTCTGTCCCCTGGTGAGGGGCCACCACGTCTTGGTCCGGTCGGACAACAAGTCAGTGGTGGCGTACATAAATCGCCAGGGCGGCCTCAGGTCCGCACGCCTTTGCAGGCTGACGGAACCCCTCTTGGTCTGGGCCCAGCGCAACCTCCTTTCTTTGAAAGCGGCGCACGTGCCTGGGCACCTGAATACGGGTCCAGACATGCTGTCCAGAGACAACGTCCTGACAGGAGAATGGTCGCTGCACCCGCAGACGGTCCAGCTACTGTGGGAAACGTTTGGCAGAGCGCAGGTGGACCTGTTCGCGTCCCGCGAGAACGCTCACTGCCCAGTATTCTTCTCAAAGCGCAGGGACGCGCTGGCCCATACTTGGCCCAGCGGTCCCCTGTACGCTTTTCCCCCGGTCTCGCTCCTGCCACAGGTGTTGGAGCGGATCAGGGAAAATGGATGCCCAGTGCTGCTTGTGGCTCCGCTCTGGACGAACCAGGCTTGGTTTCCGGTCCTGATGCGGATGACCAGCACTGCCCCGTGGCCTGTACCGTTGAGGAGAGATCTCCTCTCTCAGGCAGAGGGCTCGATTTGGCATCCTCACCCGGAACTGTGGTCCCTGCACGGATGGGCCATCAACGGGTACCCGCTAGCCTCCCAGAAGGAGTGCTAAACACGATCGCACAGGCTAGAGCTCCGTCTACCAGACGGCTCTATGCCTCGAAATGGTCGGTGTTCTCTACTTGGTGTCGAGCCCGTGGCTTTTCACCCGTGGACTGCGGGGTTGAGGAAGTGCTTGCCTTCCTTCAGGAGCTGATGGATAAGGGAAGAACCCCATCCACGCTCAAAGTGTACGTGGCGGCCATAGCAACGTTTGCTAAACCGGTGTCTGGCCAGTCACTGGGGAAAAACGACTTAGTCGTGCGTTTCCTACGAGGGGCTCGGAGATTAAATCCTCCCAGGCCCCCTTCAGTCCCGGCTTGGGACCTTTCCACGGTCTTGGAGGCCATGAAAGGCGCCCCGTTCGAGCCGATCCAGCTGTCGGATATGAGGCACCTGTCCCTTAAGACGGTGTTTCTATTGGCTCTCGCTTCAGTGAAGCGTGTAGGGGACTTGCAGGCGCTTTCTGTAAGCGCGTCATGTCTGGAGTTTGGGCTTAACGACTCAAAGGTAGTACTCAAACCGAGGCACGGCTACGTGCCGAAATCCCTCAATACACCGTTTAGGGCCCAGGTGATTTCCCTGTCAGCCCTTCCGGTTCTCGATGAGGAGAGGGACGCGAGTCTCCTTTGCCCTGTCAGGGCGTTAAGGGCTTATGTGTCCCGCTCGGCTGGGTTCAGGCAGACCGAGCAGCTTTTCGTTTTGTTTGGCGGCCGTTCTAAGGGACTCGCCGCCTCAAAACAGAGCCTATCCAGATGGATAGTGGATGCCATAGCGCTGGCTTACACTTCCAAGGGCCTACGGTGCCCATTGGGTGTCAAAGCGCACTCCACAAGAGGCGTGGCCTCGTCGTGGGCATGGTATAGCGGGGTCTCCCTGCAGGATATCTGTACGGCTGCGGGCTGGGCCTCGCCGTCGACATTTATCAAGTACTATAACCTGGAGGTGCCCGCCCTACAAGCTAAGCTTTTGGCGGTCTGAACTTCGGGCTTATTGGCCGCCAATGCGGCTATGTTGCCCTTACGGGTCAGTGTCCCTACGGGACTTTATAAAGGAGTGATGCTTTTAGCCTCTCCTCCTCTACTCTATGTGAGTTATGGTGATTATGCACTAGATGTGCCCCGGGCTTTGCCCCGGGACTCTGGTGTTGGATCCCTGTCCGCACGGCGTTTTGTATGGGGTCCCCATAGCGTAAGATATTACGCAGTACGAGAGATACTCTCGTAAGAGAACGTACTCGGTTACTAACGTAACCTCGGTTCTCTCTAGAGAGGGAACGAGTACTGCGTATCTTGCCGTGCTTGAACTATGCTCTGGTTCGCTTCGGTGTACAAAATCAGAGAAATACAGCTATCGAGGGGTATTTATAGGGCGAGACCACGCCTATACTAGCGGGACATGACGAAATGAGCGCGAAGCGTCTTCATTCGTCATTACGTCACGCAGTGCCTTCACTCGATAGGCTGCAGCTTTTCCAGCGAGGCAGCCAATGGGCGCGCGAGCTGTTTCGCCCTTGTCTGCTTGCTGCTGCAAAAGCGTTTTGCATGATTAAAAAAATTAAGGATAATTTTTGGCTTCAATATCTCGAGGAAAGAGTGTTTCCCCATAGCGTAAGATATTACGCAGTACTCGTTCCCTCTCTAGAGAGAACCGAGGTTACGTTAGTAACCGAGTACGATTTCTCCAGTTTATAACACACACACACACACACACACACACACACACACACACACACACACACACACACACACACACCACACACACACACACACACACACACACACACACACACACACACACACACACACACACACACACACACACACACACACACACACACACACAATGTGCCATGTTTATACCACAGTTTTTGGAAATAATAATATTGTTTTTAGACATTGGATAATGCCATGCTTTTTGACATGTACACCGATAATCTATTTGAAGTACTTGAAATTCCATGTATTCATTTAGTATCATATATATATATATATATATATATATATATATATATATATATATATATATATATATATATATATATATACCATATTACAACCTGATATCTCTTATGTTTTATGATTTATAATAACTTATAAATGTATAATATTTATAAAAAATATTATACTCTTCCAATTGGATTTAATATAATATAATATAAAATAAAATACATTTTGAAGAGTATATGATTAGTGCAGACGTATCATACTTTCAAAACATACTATACGTATAATGGCATACTTTGAAATAAAAACATGAAAATTCATATTTATTATATTATATTATTCTGACTCAACATGAAAATGTATATGAATATGTGTTACAATATGATATCTGTAATGAGACACTTTACAATTATGTATAAATATAAATGTATAGTATTTTTTAAAAGTATGATAGCCTATTTATGCACTTTTCACAT
>CM070838.1:28390278-28447778 GCA_036326025.1 Chrosomus eos
TTAGCTAATGACTTGTTTTGAGGAGGATTCAATGGCCGTCTCTTTTCCTGTTCATATCGAGCCCGAGAGGCTGAACATCTGTTAGTCTTGTCTAGGAAGTGGACACGAGTGAGCAAATCATGTTTCGCCAACGCTGGAAACCAAATCTACCAAATTATTCCAAACATGCTTTTCAGTGCTCAATTTTACACCTAATGATGGTTACATAACAGAAATGAGGTACTTCGGTTAGATTAAATGATGAAAAATCTCTTGAATCCCGAATCCTCTTGAACTTTCAAAAAATCCCGAAAAAAAACGAATCACGGTTTGCACAAAAATATGAAGCGGCACAACTGTTTTCAACTGTGATAATAATCATAAATGTTTCTTGAGCATCAAAGCAGAAGAGACTTCTTTTTAAAACATTACAAATCTTACCGACCCCAAACTTTTGTACGCTGTCGTATATTTAGAATAAGCATGCTTTTGTACTTGATTTTTCTTCCTAATAAACACTGTCAGAAAAACAAACAAAAAAAACATTTCCTAAGACCTTTTAAATTGTTTACCTACATTACACAGCACTAACCGCACTCACATTTGTGTAACCGGTAAAAATGACCGAGTGTGTGATGTCCAAATGTGTGACGGAAAGCTGTTTTTCAGGGTTTATGTAAAACACGAGGCCTGCATACATTGCCGACACTAATAGGCCCATTTGGATGCTTGTGTTCTGAATCCATCAAACAGTTTCCTCTGCTGTTCAACACATTTGCAGAGAGATACAGAGGCTATGTTTGCATACGAACATACTAGTTACTGCTTTGTATAACATTTAAGATGTGCTACCTGTATTTATGCACATTTTCTGTTTGTAAAGCAGTGTTATTATAGTGTTATCGATGTATTTTTTGTTAATATTTTGATTTTGAATTTATTTTTAGATGTTTTGTTTTCATTTTAGTAATTTTGTAGTGTGAACTAGCAATTCTTTGAAAATTATGAGGTATAAACTGTCAATTGCAAGAAAAAAAGTCAGAGTTGTGAGATAAAAGTCGCAATTACCTTTTTTTTATTTATTCTGTGGTGAAAAATGCTTTCACACAATGGGGTCCAATGAGAAATAAAGTCAGAATTGCAAGATATAAACTTGCAATTGTGAGAAATAAAGTCAGAATTGCGAGTTTCATAACTTGTAATTGTGAGAAATAAAGTCAGATTGTGAGAAATTAAGTCACAATGTCATTTAGAACTTGCAATTCTTAGTTATTTGTGATATATAAAACCCATTCACAGAAATCTTGCCTTCCTTTTCAAGCAGAGATTCAATCCTAAGATTTAGACGCCTTGAAACGCCACCATTAATGCAAGAACCCTCCATCATGTCATCCCTCATATCTTTCCACAAACCTGGACTCGGAGTCAGATCCCAAAACGATTCACGATAATTGACAGACGACGACAACAGCAAATCTGAGATGGTCGTTTAAGGTCAAACCTCTGGCAAACCCTTATTTTCACTCAATGTGCTCATTACAATAATAGCAAATGATCGTAGAGAGAAAGAATGGAGAACAGAGAGAAGGGAGCGCCGGAGAGATTAGCGTCACTGTGATGCTATGCTAGCTGACTGGTGTGTGTGTGTGTGTGTGAGTGATAGTGGATCTCTCCGAGGCTGGTAATGCGGAGGCATTAATAGAGCTCTGATGTGAAAATAACGAATAACCCTGAGCACAGCTCTGAGATGAAGCCATTAGCCCGAGGCTGTCGTGTTGGTCAGCGTTCCAGACTGTCACACAACACTTCACGCACCACCATTAACATGATTTCCCACATTAAAACTAGCAGATACTGTTTAGAGTGGTGCTTGAAGCTGCAAACTGTTTTTTTTTATGTGATTAAAGGTGCCATATTGTACTTTTTTTGTAACATTTGGGGTTTTATTTTTCATTTCAAGTGCATTATTAAGGCTCTTGCATTAAAGCCTAATTTAAGTTTACTTGACCATTTTTTACCAACTGAACATTAGAATACAATGGCTGTTTATTGAAACAGTGTAAGATGGGCTGTTGCATAACGTGGGGTATATAAGTTATACATAAATATTTATATTTCGATCATTAAAATAAAGAATCAAACTGTTTTTGTTTTTGAAAGAAGTCTCTCATGATTACCAAGGCTGTACAATTCAGTCAAAATAGTAATATGGTGAATATTTCCATTTATTTTCAGCATTTAATCGCCTTTTTGCCTTCACTATAGTTAATTTTAAGAGGTTCTGCAATATATATATATTCAACCATTGAAGTGGATCAAAACCTTTCATCAAAGTAGCAACAAAGTAATGAATGATGAACAATAAAAATTAATAAAATGGACAAAATGGATTTTGAACAATACCCGTTCTTGTCTTAGTACAACTTTGATGAACGTTTTTGATCCACTTCAAATGCTGATAGTTTATATAATGGTATATACACGTCAATTAAATATAACAGTTTTGTTGTGGGTGGTTACCAGGGTGTTGCTATGTAGTTGCTATATGATTTGGGTTGGTTAGTTTTGTAATCAGTGTCGGGCAATCTTTCACCCTCACACAACATTCCAATTTTATATATATATATATATATTATATATATATATATATATATATATATATATATATATATATTCTTTTTGAAATGACTGGATTTTGGCAGTGAAAATTCACATAACAACTGTAAATGTAACAACACCATAAGTCTTTAATATGTGTTTTATACTTTTGCCTGTTTAATATCCAAAAGGCAAAAATTGTACATTCATTCCTTTGGAAAAGTAATAGCACCCCATTCAGAGTCATCATTCATGTCCATAGCACAATAGTGCGGGATGAGTTCCATACCTCGTTTAATACTTAGGGTCTATTCGATAAACTGAATGTCACATTTCCATTGGCGAGACCAGAAATAAAGCTCCTTTCAGCTCCAGTTTCTCATTTCTGAGGTATTTGTCTTCCTGACATGTTCCATCGTTTATCATCTCAACGCATTACTACACCTTGAGATTACCACATCTTCCCTCAGGAGCCCTTCTCCATTAGAAAGATCCAGAATTCTCCCAGACAAAGGTCCGTTTTTGCCCGATGAGACTTCCAGGAACGCGGCTCAAACGGATGTGCAACCACAATCTGAAGCCGCCAGCAGCTTTTCGGCCATAACATCCATCACTCAGGCCGGGGAAGGTCAGGCACCACCTCTGATGTATGTCACAAAGCCCCAACCCTTTGTTTCCCCTGCGGGCAGCACACCTGCCTTTAAAATTCATGAAATCATCGCTCCTAAGGTGCTCGTTTGTCACCTCTGTGCTCTTTCACTCCCTTCTTCTGTCTTTCACTCTATTGTCAAGAAACACATTAGGGGAACTTTAGCTGCCATTGTGGCGGCGGGTAACCAGAGCGTAATTTGTTTGTAAAAATAAAGGTTCCCAAAAGGCAGGGTTTGCAGCAATGCCATAAAAGTACCATTTTTGTTTTCCAAAAAGCTTTCAGTGAACAGTTCTTAAAAGAACCATTGATTTTCTTAGTGTAAAGAACAAGATTCTAGATTCAAGATTCTATATAAACCCAGACAGCAACATAGATCTGGATCCAGGCCCAGATCCGGACCACATCTGGTACCAGATTAATGGTGTGTTGAAGTCATCTCATAAAGATCATATTTACGAGTTGAGCGCACATGAACGCTACCACAATGTCGTAAATACGAGTGGTAAGCTCAGGATTTTCTTTAATCCCCCATCTTTAAGAGTTGGGGGCGTGTCACTGAGAAACATGGCGGAATACCATGATACTTAAAGGAATTTAGAAGTGATATTGCTAGACTTTTCTATTTACAGCGAACTAAGCTAATTGCCGGCACATAATATGATGGCATTATATTATAACAATGTAATATTTAACGATAAAGTTGGCAGTGGCTTCATAAACTAATTAAAAACATAAAAAAACAAAGCACACCTGAATCACATTTCTTTGTTTTTCATTTTCTAGACCTAGAGTTTAAGAGCCTTGCTGTATTTTTGTGTAATTAGTTAAAGGTACAATATGCAGGATTTTTGAAGTAAAATATCCAAAAACCTCTAGGGCAATGTTATATATTTGTTTAGTTGATTACTTACAATATCCCAAATGTTTCCAACTATTTGTAAATTGTGAGAAAATTGCGATTTTAACCAAGGAAACGGGGCGTGTGAGCAGGGGTGAGGAGTCGCCAGTCAATGGCGTCATATCCGCGTTTCCCTCGGTTTCCGCCAGGTTTGCGCTCGCACTGCCATAGTAACCATGGCGACAGACATTGACAACTGGGTTATGCCCGTTATGCCTAGCAGGACGTTCACGCTGTTGTTGTTTTGTTCAAACATTATGGACCATGGCAAGCAGACTTTGAGACAAAAAGAGGACTAAAACGAAGATCAACATCTTTCGAGATGCCGAGAGCTCCACGTCCGCGACTAACTTCGACTTGACAGAGACGCGTGTTGCATGTACTTTATTAGACAGGTGAGCAAATGTACATAAAACTAATCAATGTTATTTAGTTCAACATGATGAAATGTTAGAATATGATCTGTATGTTATTGTAATGTTGATCTAGCTTACTTAGTCTCATACAGCCAACAAACAACCTAACTAAAACCTAACGAAAAATCCTGCATATTGTACCTTTAAGAGAAAGTACACCGCCATCTTACGAAGAAAGTCATTTGAACGCACCTGCCATAGTAAACACGACTTCCCACCTCGTAAGTACGAGCTTCCCAGGGGGACTTGAACCCTAAGAGTGGTTCATCCCAGGACAAAAAGGACGTATGGTGACGCACAATTTTTTTAGATTGTACATTTAAATGTAATCAAGACACGTGAAAACTGCAGATTGAATTTGTAACGAGTGCTCGGGGCGAGACGGAAGCAAAGTTTATCATACAGTATTTCGCATTACTAAAAACATGTTTCAACTCTTCATGCGGATCCCCTGGCGTGTCAGGAGCACATGAAGATAAATTTGCTTCTCCAGAGAGCGCACATGGTCACTAGAGGCTTCATTAGCCCATTTAATGAAAGGAGGGAATTCAGTGCTTGTAGAGCAACGCTCTTCTCATTTTCTTCTCTCCGGCTAGATGTGTGTAATGTGTGATTGTACCGCTGGTGTTGACTCTGTTCCAAACCCTAGCAAGATGTCTATTCAAGCAGCACACAATGATATTGGATTTTGGAAAAAAAACTTACTCATTAAGAAACACTTGTAGTTTTTTTTGTAAATATATATTTTTCCCTTCAGATCAATCAATTTATGCACACATATACTAAAAAGCATACTATGAAATTTGTCATACTGAAAAACAAGACCAGATAAAGAAAGTAGACTATTGTTTAGATGGCTTAACAGCACACTGATGTTACTTGCTAAAAATGCTAATTCTATCCTACAGAAAAACATCTTAACCACCTCAAACTGCCTAACCAGCACAAAAGAAGACCTGCAAACCAGTTTAAGCTGTTTATTTTCTTCCAGGTAAACTCTTGGATCAGTTGTGGATTAATTGTCAAATAAAAGCTGTTGCCTATGTAGAGTGCTTCAAATCAGCCGTTTATGTGGTTCCTCCATGGGTTTCGGAAACATTGTATATCGGTGGGACAAGATCCACCCACTTTTTAAGACCAATGAAATTGGACCCACTCACTTTTGCCTTCTCTATTTCAGCGCATATGTCTGTTCCCTTTTCAGAGCGCTGTCTCTCAAATCCATTCCACTTGAGGAATACCCTAATAAAAAACTCCATTCCGTGTTTTAGCTACAGCGTTGATTTCCACGCTCAATCCATTCATTCAAGATTGGGATGAATGGATTTGATCCTCTGATCTGATCTGATCCTCGCACGGGAACAGCAAGGATCAGCTGTGGAGAGAGTGAGATAAAAAAAATCTATCATGTAGCTTATCACATCATACAAAGTTTAAATCATTTAAAATACATACAATATGATTTCACATCGTAGAACATGTATATGACGTAGCCTATTTGAGTTGATATTACTCTACTCATAGACGGATTTGCGCTCGTTTCATTTTTACTCTCACTCATTCACTTCCCTCATAATTGCATAGATTTTAGATAAGGTATTTGCTTCGGGAACACCTCTAATCTACTCCAGTAAAAAAATTCTGGAGGATGACCCACCCACATTTTTTTTGCTTACGATGCCCATGGGTTTTACCCTTGTTAGCATGTTTCCTAATAAGGTACTAGAAAACAAGGCAGCTCACTAGGTTGATGAAATGTCTTGCTATGTTCTTCGTATACAAATAGGCATAATCAGCTGAGAGTAGATGCACTGTAGCCTTCAGTGGTGTGTGTGTGTGTGTGTGTGTGTGTGTGTGTGTGTGTGTGTGTGTTGTTCAATAGCCTCCATTTTGTGACTCATTGCACCCACAATACAGTCAAGCACCTGCTTCTTGTGATTAGCACTATTATTAAGACACAGGATAAGCACCATACGTTATGCAGAGACATTTATAAATACACACATTGTCTCTCCCCGCCTCTTTGTTTACCTGGTTGCATTCTTATTTGCAAGAGGCAAAGTCCCATCGTAGCAACCCACATCGTAGTTTTAGGTGGAGCTGGGCTGAAGGAAAACATTATTTTCCTGCACTCTATACGTGCATTTCCTGTAAACCGAACAAAGCATGTGACATGTCAAATCTGATTTTCATCACCAAACACAATTGTGGAAATTGTGTTGTTACCTGCTGGGTTGGGTGTTTTCAACTTGGATTATACATTCAATGAAGTTTCTTCCTATATTTCTTTGGCTTTTTCTTGCCTTCAAGACTATAGCACAAACAATTAGGCGTAGCATCAGTTCTGGCAGGTCACGTTAGTCAAGCTCACATCAGCTGATCCACGTCAACCTATGGGAATGCGACGCCTATCACTGTATACATACAGTATATAGTCAGTATCCTTCAGTATTATTAGCAGCTCTTGTGTTTCTCAGAAGCTAATTACCCTCCTCCCTCCCCAGCTCCACCTCTCGTCAGTCAGTATGGCTTTCTGATTCCCCTTGAATCAGAATAAATTCTCAAATTATTTTGTACTTTAAAATCTTGAATTAATGATATCTGCAATACACTCATGTTGGTTCCCCTAAGGGGGGTTATTGCTGCCCAGAACAGAACCATATCGCCAATGAATCAGTGAATGAATCCGAACCAGTTTATATATTGTTAGCATTTTGAGTCAAATGCTGCAATGATGAATGAATCGACACAAACAAAAGCACAAACTTTTCCCCCATTTACAATAGCACCATAAACTGAATAGTGTGTTGTAGTAATTATAGACTTTTTTTAAATTTAAAGACAGAGCCATAGTTTGATCAGTAAACCGCTTTTTAATAAAAAAAGAACCAATTTTATGATTTTTATTTTGCTGTAGGAAAAAAAATAAGAACCATGACTCCATCGATCAACCATAATTTTTCGTACCATTACATCTTTAGTTTATATATGTTGGTGTCTTGTGTCTGAGCGAAAGCTGCGATTACGTGATAAATAAATCAGTCAACAAATAAGAAACATGACACCATTAATAAATGAATACATTATTGTTTCACATTCCAACTTTCGTTTTCCTGCTCTTTGCAGTTTTCCAGACCTCGTGAGGCCGAGTTATCGTCCTCAATACATAATTAGTTGACTTGATAATTTTCTTTGCCAACACTTTCTTGAATTCTTTGAGACCAAATGGTAATTGCATTTTCAGATGCTTTGCCATAAAGTTCATGTTAGTTCCTCACATGCCATACATCGATTTAATTAATTTTGTACTAAAAATAGCTTTTCTTTCAATCTTTCAATCACAGTCATCTGTATATAAAGATGGGCTTTTTCGAAACATATGGCCACATAAAAATCGTGCACAGTTTGCTAGATTAATACGACATGATTCACCCACTGACACATTTTGCCCTACTTTCGAAGCAAATAAATAGGCCCACACAAAATCTGCACACTTTACACAATTTTCCCACTGATTGTAGGAGGAAAACTGCTGAATGGCTATAAATGCACTAATGGATATAAATATGTTTAATAAACGAACAGTGCAAAAAACTTCATCAATGACTGCTGTTAGAAATTAGCATAACGTTCCAGGCAATTCATGCGGCTTCAATGCAAGAATGCCTAAGGAACGGGGCGGCAGGATCCACACGAACAGACAATGTCAGTGAGTCTGAAGACTATTACAGGCAGTGGAGTCACTCTGCAGCTCATAGCAGAAGACCAAATCACCTCTCTCGAGCCGAACCCGACGACACTTCCTCAAATGGGACAAGACAGGTGGGGTGAATTGCTTCCCTCTCTTTCACAGTTTCGCCCTGCCTGGCAATTCTCCATCTCATTGGACGCGTATAAGACACACAACCGACAGCGATATCGCCTAGTGGTTTAGAGGGGCCGTTTGGCCATCAAAAGAAAATAAAACTCTTTATTTTGTTTATTCGTTTGATATGGCCGCCTGTGTTCATGTCGGCCCAGATTTTCCGCTCTGCCATGGCAGATCAAAGCAGAATCACTGGCACGCTGCATCGTGTTAAGACTGATGCTTTTGAAAAGACACTTGCGATGGTGGGAATTTATCAATGTTTGGTTTTAAATCAAGTCGTGTAAAGGCCAAGCAGGGACCGCATGAAAATGAAAGATTTTAATATTTATATTTTTCTTTCCTCATGATTTTTGGTGAGGTTTTTGCTCAAAAAAGCTGCTGGCGTGAATCTTTCATTCTGTCAGTATCCATGTGGGGGAGTGACACAGAGTTGTGTTTGCAGCTCTTTGATATAAGGAGGAAGTCATACTTACAAGAGTACAAACACATCAGTGGCATGCAGTGGACCTCCTGAAATGAGGAGGCAAAGTCCAATTTCGTTTTTTTTTTTTGTCCAATGTAAATTCATGATGCAGTTCCATTTGATGTTTGCATGTTTTCTGGGTCAAAGGCATATGGGAGAATACAAATCCTGAAAATTGTGATATTCAAGAAGCAACGTCAACCAGATCCGGCCCACATCTTTCCGTGATTTCTTGAAAAAGCGTAACATTGAACTTTGTGCGTTCGCCGTTGTCACCGCATGTTAATGAACTCTCACGCACAGAGGAAACTAAACAGTTTTATTTTTCATTATTCTATTTATTTTGTACTTTTATATCACAAGAGATGCTTTTCAGTTTTGTAGCTGATTGTGACCAAATACTATTGTTTTTTATCAGCCCTACAAAAAAATAGGACATAAGAGTGCATTCTGTTTACTGCTTCGCTGTGCTGTCCCAACTAGAGGACTGAATCCCGCTAGTAGAACAAATTGTAATTTCTAATACTGTCTGTTCAAAATAAATGACAAGAAACCTAGCATTGGAGAATCGTTGCTTTTCCAAATTTATATAGGACCACGACCCCAAAACCGAGGTACTTAAAGAACCGTGACTCATACATGATTTAATGATTGGTTCATTGAAATATTACTTCAATAAGTACAAATCAGCTCTGTAAATTTCTATAAGACAGATCACATGCTGTATATGAATGAATGAGGCATTTATATAGCGCTTTCATATGTACTACTGTACACCCAAAGCTCATGTCGGGATCTCTCCTCAACCACCACCAGTGTTCAGCATCCACTTGGATGATGCGACGGCAGTCCCAGTACAACGGCACCAGTGCGCTCACCCACACCAGCTATAGGTGTAGAGGAGAGAGAGTGACAGAGCCAATTCAATGGATGGGGATTATTAGGAGGTCATGATTGGCGAGGGCCATTGAAGGGAATGTGGCCAGGGCACCGGGGTTACACCCCTACTCGTTACGAGAAGTGCCATGGGGTTTTTAATGACCGCATGACCTCGCCAAGTCAAGACCTCGGTTTAACGTCTCATCTGAAGGACTAGTCATATATTGGTCATTATGTAATGTGGTTGCTATGGTGAAAAATTGCCCCTAGAAATAATGGTAGCCATTATCCAGTGATGGTTATTGGATTATAAAAGTGAAATGTGGACTTAAACATTATTCTTATACTTAGACTATTCTTTTGCACCAATTGCCAGGAGTTGAAATAGGTGCCTTTGGCTACAAGACCATTTTTGTACTCAAGTCCAATTTGTGTGTGCTTTTTGACCAATTGTACATCTTTTTCTTCATGTTAATGGTAAAGCAATATGTATGTATGACAAATGCCAAGTTAGATGTACAAATCATGTGAATTCTGCTCACACTACAGTCACATGGCAACAAATGTATCTATATTTGAAAGAGGCCCAGATCTGAATGGATTTCAGATTCATTTGTGATTTTATGATGATGAAAACACAATGCAATATCTAAAAATCCACTAAGACTTTATCATCATATCAACAATTTATAGCCTATAAATTTAATTCATAGCTACATTCGTAAGTAGCTTATATAAAAATACATCAATACAGACCAACATTACTCATTTTTACTAATTTAATCTCAAAATGGTTTATTTACTCGGCAAAGCCATCTTGAAGTTCACATCTCAGAATGAGAAGAGCTACTTAACCTATCCTGAAACATAGAAGTACCCTTTAATAAGACATCATTATTATCTCTAACAAAGCTCGAGGTACAGCGGAACTCATCATGAGCGGAAGAAAAAGAAGAATATGAGGCGTGGAATAAAGGCTTTTATAAGCGCAAACTTGAACTCGTCATTTTATGGCCTTAACGATTCCCCCTTTGTGTTTTCTATGAATGGGGGGTCTGGCATTCAAAGCCACGAACGCACTTCTGCCGCTCAAATTAAACACATGAGGATTGGACTGGACTCGCGATAGGCCTCATATTCCACCATTTTCAGATAATTGCCTTTTGTGGTCAACCTCCTCTTTTTTCCGTTAAACTTGCCTGTGGAGGCCGGTCTGTAATGAATCCCCCGGCTCTAAACCTCCTCCGTCATGCCCTTCCGATGTCTGTGGAGAATATTCCCCGCATCTCAGCCTCCTCTCGGAAATAAAATCTAGACTTCCACGTTCCCGAGGCGCTGATGTGACTAGTGACCTTTCATATGTGTACACATTTACATTTCACGGTGTATATATTCATCTTAGAAGACCATCATTTGCCGTTAAGGGAAGGAGAGCGGTATAAAATAGTGAAATGGAGAGCAAACTTGAGCTGGCTGCCACTTTTTTTTTTGATGCAGTTGATCAATGTACGTCAATCAGGGCTCAGCCTAAAGCGACTGCGTCAACGTGTCACACCAGTCTCTCTTGAGGTTCACTTCACTCAGTAACAACACAGATCTAGCACTGTTGACAGTTTCGCATTTGTTACGGATTGTGAAGAAAGTTAAGGTGACTGAGTTCATTTAATTTTTAACAATTTCTGAGAATGTAATTGCACCGTTGTTAAAACAACATGGCCTACACCAGCTTAGCCCTATAATGGTGCAACATATTGGATACAAATGACTTTCTAAAGCCTCTGTACATCAATAACATGATCCTACTGTTACCAAAACATCTTTTGTATATGATGTAAGGCCCATTTACACCAAAGATGATAACCTTTAGGATTTTAATAATCATTATAGTTGTATATGGATATTATTCATGCTATTGAAGAAGCTGAAGGACTAATTATTTAAATTATTAAACAGTTGAAATGTGGGCACTTTTCCTTTGCATTATAATGTACAGGAGAGGGGAAATTCCTGCAAAAAGTTGCAAATGTTGTAAGCCAAACTCAAACCTGTATTTCCCACATGAACACCAGAGCTCAATCTTTTGTAGTACAAGCGGCAGACAAAGGCTGCAATGAGTCTTCCATTATTAGTTACCGTCTCTCATGTGAGAGGAGAGTACATTCATACAATATTAATATCAGAAGATTTGACATGATTTACCACCTACATGGCTCACTGAAATTATTACTTGCTATTTATACAGAATGTTTTGATGAATGAGTTATCTAATATACGTATATAGAGTACCTCACCTATGAATGCATATGATAAAAAAAAAGGATTCAAGAAGCATTCTCTACCATTCTCTGTTTCAATTAAGACCCAAATGATATGGAGGGTTTGTGCACTTGGGCCCCTAGCGAAATGACCCCATTCCCTTTCTCGTGTTGTTGATTTGTTGTCCCCTGATAGCGTCTATCAGACTCCAGGTCTAATAATAAATGCATGAAATCTGCAGGTGCCAGCAGACAGGGAATTGGGCTTTTTGAGGCGCAAAATCTGGTTGAGTTTCACAGTTGCCGACGTTCCTCAATAACGCAATTTGGTGGAAAATGTTTCCATGTTCAGGAACAAATCACATGCCTGAAGTTGTCGAGTGAAGCGTGAGACGTTTCTACGCATCTAAATGTCTTAATTGAATTACATGATATGACAGCGTAAAAAGGAAGAATCTCAAAGCAGACTGAAGATCTTTCTGTACACCTGCACAATTTGACACAGTATAAAAGGAACACACTGTGTGTACTTTTAAATCATTAAAGGTGACCAGTGTAATTATTTAACATGTCTAAATATTTTCTCATATCCCAGTTTACTGTACAGAGACAACTTTTGTAAATGTTGTATTGTTAATTTATTGCTTAAAAATAAATATCTATTCTACATCCAAGTTTATTGAAGTTTATTAAAATACATATGTACATTTTGTTTACTTTTTTATTATATAGGTGTCCCGGCTCTATGGACTCTTATACTGATATTCTGTTTTGTTTCCTTTAGTTCCAGTTTCCCCTGCTCTGATTAGTTTCCATTTCCTTGGATACTTATTATGTCCTCATTTGTGCCTATGTTTACCTATGATTTGCACCTGTCTCTCATTATTCTTTCATTTATATTCTCTGTTCAGTTCATGATTTAATGTGTGGTTTCCAATTCTACTGTGTTCTTAATTAATTAGTTAATAATTAAAGACCCAGAAATAAAGCCTGAGGGGGTGATGCAGAGTAGCCAGTGGATCTAGGGGACTGGATTGAACTGGAAGAAGAGATGGAATAGGCAACATCGGAAGAGGAATATCACAGATGGGACTGGAGCATCCAAACAGCTGGATGGGACAGACGGAGAAGGCGTATATAGATTCAAGGGTGGGGACTCAGGAGGGACTGGTTTCGGGGACCACAGGTCTATAAGGCGATGTTCTGGGTAGTGTGTAGAGACTCCAGGAGGATCCAGGTGGCAGGATCTGGCTCCGGCACTGACATAGAGTCAGCTCTGGCTCTGGTACGGATGTGATGGCTGGCTCTATGGTAGGAGTCAGCTCTAGCATTTGGCGAGCTTGGGTTTGGGCTCAGGGACTGTGGTGAGCTCATCCGCTAATGTCACAAGGTGACGAACCAGCAGCGGAACTATATATTCCACGGAGGAATGTTTCCGCCCGGAGCGCTCTCGACGCAACACCCAGTCAGCCTGATATGCGTCGCGACCATGGCAACAGCAGCCGCTGATGACAGAGTGACAGCAGGTGCGGCGCATCAAGGGGCTGTTTGGTGATTGGGACACACAGCGGCTTGAAACAGATAAAGACCAAGCTTTGGGAGACCAAGGGGGTAGTTCAGTGCAGTGTTCTGTGTTCGGTTTCGGGTGCTGTGTCCTGACCTTGTTCCGTCGAGGAAGGCTGAGAGTTTCTGTGGGACAAAATTGACTGGTGAGATCGATCCGCGGAAGGGAATCCGCTACGAAAGATTGGGTGGAGTGGAACAGAGAAGCAGAGGAGAAGTTGCCTTGGAAACATCAAGTCCCCTGCCTGGGTAGAGATAAGTGCAAACCTTTTACTGGCCGTATGATACGTGATTTATACACCAAGACACTGTATATGAAGAGAAGCGATCTAGGAACCGGAGTCTAGACACCGTAATGAGAAGACAGCTGTTATGATGCACGAGTGAGATCGCTATATATTCTTCCGTCTTACTGTCCCTGCTGTTCAGAACAAGGAGGTGGGCTGTGGCCTTATATTTCACAGAGTGGTTGAGAGTGACGTGAGTTGATGCTGTGCCCACCGTGTGTGTTTGAAGTGAAGCTACTGCATGCTTACTATACCGAATTCTGTCACGTGCCCATCGGCCTTGCCCTGTGTTGCAGTTTGGAGCCGCTGAAGAAGAGATTAAGCGACGGTGGAATTTAAAGCTTGCGATGTTCTGATTCATCATTGATGTTGTCTGGAGAACGGAGGAAGTCCAGTGATCTGCTGTTCTGAGTGTCCTCCATCGAACGCCATGTGCATTCTGTGTTATCAACACTGTCGTAAGCTTTCCGCATCCCCTGTATAGGAAAGGACCAACCGTACTCGAAGTACCCACCTGCTGTCTAGTCGACACCCCTTTCACAGCCGTGAGCTTTCTGCATCCCCTGTATAGGAAAGAACCAACCGGACTCGAAGTACCTACCTGCTGTCTAGTCGACGCCCCTTTCACAGCCGTGAGCTTTTTGCATCCCCTGTATAGGAAAGAACCAACCGGACTCGAAGTACCTACCTGCTGTCTAGTCGACGCCCCTTTCACAGCCGTGAGCTTTCTGCATCCCCTGTATAGGAAAGAACCAACCGTACTCGAAGTACCCACCTGCTGTTTAGTCGACGCTCCTTCCACAGCCCTAAGTTCCTGCATCCCCTGTATAGGAAAGGACCAACCGTACTCGAAGTACCCACCTGCTGTCTAGTCGACGCCCCTTTCACAGCCGTGAGCTTTCTGCATCCCCTGTATAGGAAAGAACCAACTGGACTCGAAGTACCTACCTGCTGTCTAGTCGACACCCCTTTCACAGCCGTGAGCTTTCTGCATCCCCTGTATAGGAAAGGACCAACCGTACTCGAAGTACCCACCTGCTGTCTAGTCGACGCTCCTTCCACAGCCGTAAGCTTTCCGCATCCCCTGTATAGGAAAGGACCAACCGTACTCGAAGTACCCACCTGCTGTCTAGTCGACGCCCCTTTCACAGCCGTGAGCTTCCTGCATCCCCTGTATAGGAAAGGACCAACCGTACTCGAAGTACCCACCTGCTGTCTAGTCGACGCTCCTTCCACAGCCGTAAGCTTTCCGCATCCCCTGTATAGGAAAGGACCAACCGTACTCGAAGTACCCACCTGCTGTCTAGTCGACGCCCCTTTCACAGCCGTGAGCTTCCTGCATCCCCTGTATAGGAAAGAACCAACCGGACTCGAAGTACCTACCTGCTGTCTAGTCGACGCCCCTTTCACAGCCGTGAGCTTTCTGCATCCCCTGTATAGGAATGAACCAACCGGACTCGAAGTATCTACCTGCTGTCTAGTCGACGCCCCTTTCACAGCCGTGAGCTTTCTGCATCCCCTGTATAGGAAAGAACCAACCGGACTCGAAGTACCTACCTGCTGTCTAGTCGACGCCCCTTTCACAGCCCTAAGTTTCCTGCATCCCCTGTATAGGAAAGAACCAACCATACTCGAGGTACCCACCTGCTGTCTAGTCGACGCCCCTTTCACAGCCGTGAGCTTTCTGCATCCCCTGTATAGGAAAGAACCAACCGGACTCGAAGTACCTACCTGCTGTCTAGTTGACGCCCCTTCACAGCCCTAAGTTTCCTGCACCCCCTGTATAGGAAAGGACCAACCGTGCTCGAAGTACCCACCTGCTGTCTAGTCGACGCCCCTTTCACAGCCGTAAGCTTTCTACATCCCCTGCATAGGAAAGAACCTACCGTACCAGGAGTACCTACCGGCTGTCCAGTCGACGCTCCTCTTCACCGCTGTAAACTTCTGTACTTGGGAGGTCGAGAAGAGTACAGTCCGCTCAGAGTCCGAGAAGGAAAGCCGTGCTTAGAGCACTTACCTGCTGGTCAGGTCCGCGTTCCCTCCATTGCCGAGAACCTCGGCACCCGAAGAGTCCGAGGGGGTTGAGTGGACCCAGTCCCCGCCTGTCGTCCAGCCGACGTCCCGGCGGCCACTGGATGCTGGGGAGGAAGGAGGAATTTTAATTAGGATATACAAATTCGTTTAATCAATAAAGCCTGTTACATTTTACTTTCCTTGTCCGCCTGGTTTCTGGTCTGCTCCTCAGTGGTACATTCTAAAGGGAGGGGGTAGACCCAGTCGACCCTCCCGACCTGTGACACTAACTCCGAGCAACTCTCCAGTTCTGGTTTTATGGATTCCCCAGCTTCACCTCAGGCCTCCAGACCCATGTCTCCACCTCTGTCTTTCAGCCCATTGGCTCCGACCCGTTTCTAGGCTCTCATGGTCCATTCGCCATGGTCCATCAGCCCTAAGACTCCTCCATGCTCCATTGTCTCTCTAGCTCAGGCTTGGTCACTCATTGCTCTGCCTCCGCCACAGACTTCTGGGTCTCTAGCTGCACCTCGACCCTCCACCACTTTGGCTCCACCAGGCTCCTCCATCCCCGTCGTCCTCTATCGTCTCCCTGGACTGCCGAGCTCACGTTTCTGCCTCGGTCCCGCGAGCCAGTTGCTCTACCTTGGGATTCCAGTCCGTCGATATCAGCCTGGTCCGTCAGCCTCTCTGCTCCGCTGTGGTGTCTCCCTCTACTGGGTCCTCAAGGTCCCTGTTCGTCACCAGCTCCACAACTACATCCAAATGCATATTACTACTTGTGCTGTTTCTTATAAAATAAATTCAGCCTTAGTGAGTTTAAGAGATAACCTCTGTTGACCCCACACTTTTGAACGGTAGTGTATTTGAATCAAATTTAACCCCAACAATTTGTACTTTTTTAAATTCATGCACTCTCGTATTGTTCCTAAACCTGTGTATGTGACATTGAAAAATATGTCTGTATTTTTATCTACAATAAAGTGAGGACAAATGTTGTTTGCACCCCATTGACTTTCATTACATGGCAAAAACATTCTTCAAAATATCTTTCTTTATGTTCCACAGACATGGGTAATGACTGCTAATAAGGATGCATGAGCCAACTTATCAAAAACATTCTGTATAATTGAGTAAAAACCAAAAGTGTTACAATTATCTCTGATCTTCCCCACCATCTGTCAGTTGTTGTTTTTTTTACAGCTAATGCTTGGCAAAACAATGAAATGATAGTAAGAGGGAAAATGGCAGAAGATAAGCTAGGATGCAGCGTTTACTGTAATGAAAGTACCTCAGAGGCCAGTGTGCAGTGGCCAGTAGATCAATAGAGCTCAAGAGATGGTCTGGCATCATTGCGACTCCAAGGTTGAGATAATTCACTTTGTTTTCATTTAAGTTGACTCTGTGGCACAGCTCACTGATCTACAATGGCTTCCTTAGGGGTTGTTGTTGCACTTGAAATGGGAAAATCTCCACCTTATTTTCTCCCCTTTTCTAGGTAAGCAGTACCTTTTAGGTAACCATTACCACAGGACTGCCTGTGAAGCATGTAGTAGTTTACAATAAGGCCATGATGACAAAACAGCCCCTAACTGTCTAATTTGCATATAATTAGCATATTTTATATATTTGAGACATTTGTTGCCGGATGCACTCGTCAAGTTGATCTGTATGCAGATATGCAAGTGTCTCATTTCTATGATAAAGCCATATGTAAAAGTATGCAAAAAAGGAGAAGGGCAAGGAGGAATGTACAATGTGAGGCTTGCGCGCCAACAGCTGCATTAGCATTTATTTTAGAGAGATGCAACAATAGGTTGCATTTGCCACATTCAGTTTATGCTAATATTTTCAGCCATTGAAAGTCTAATTGCATGATTGCAGTTTGTTCAGTAAATGCACTTTTGCACTTGGTTTCTCAAATGGTTTGGTTTACAACCCAGATTTTGCATTGAGTGGCGACTCAACACTATTAAAATTGTTTATTATACGAAAGTAAACAGAAATGTCTTGAAGAACCTGTATTTACCATAATTTGGGTCATATTTTCTTTTACTTTGCGTAGATTTGTTATTAGTTTTCGAGGATGAGGGCATGTAACACAGCATGTCCATGTTACCAACTATTGAAATTTGCTAATTTATTAATTAAAATGTAATTCATACAGTACATATAATGACTTGAACACAACTTGTAGTGAACATAAAAAAGCTAGCTTGATAAAAGTTGATTAATACCTAGAATATCAAAATCAACTGCTGGCGGTAAATCCTTTTCCTATTTAGCACCTAAACCTATATATATAAAAGACCTAACAGCAGTCCTGTGATGTAACCAACTTGCAGAAACATTTGAGAAAAAAACAAAACATAAAACAAGAAATGTATATTACAACAAAATTAGTTCAGGATATGAAATTTCATATGTTACTAAAACTTGCTATTGCGGCGTATGTCACTAAACAAACAAACCAAAACAACCAAAACAACTAAAACGCCGCAGCAGGCTGAAACATGAGGATTTACACTGAAGACGCGTCACGCTGAAACATTGTACGTGTTGAGCCTCTTTATTACACTATCTCACATACATAGAAAAACCAAACACTTACTTGTGTGAAGCATTTGTAATCAGTGCAAAGGTAACTCAGAGACATCAATGAGAGATGTTAACGGTCAACAGAAAGTTTCTCCCCATGCTCACCCTGCAGCCATGATTCAAACCCAAGCCTCCACACAGGTGAGCACACACACATTAATACAGACACCACGCCCCCGGTCACACCCACAGTACCGATGACGTTACGATGCGCGTGCACGTACACTACAATGCAAAGAAAAGAGGAAACATAATAAACCCAAACAAACCCAGTGTATGGCTCCTACATTCCGGCCCCCAATTATTTTATAGTAATAATTGACCACCACTACAACCCTCTTGTGGAGACAAACACCAGTTAAGAATGCAAAGTGAAATGTTAGTCTTTTGAAAGTCCTGTTAATGTCAAAGTTCATGTCTGCTATGTCCAAGGATCTTCACTGCTCCTCTGCTTCCTGCAGAAGGCAGACTTTGGTTATTGGCCTCGTCAGATAGCTGGTCTTAGTTTTAATCCGTACACTTCGCACCATTCCATTTTTATCTGGAACAGCATCCACAATTCTTCCGATAATCCATGCATTACGAGGTGCCATGTCATCCACTAGCACAACGAGATCTCCTGGAGTAAAGTTTCTTCTGACAGTATTCCACTTCTGGCGCTCCTGAAGTCCAGGAAGGTATTCCTTTACCCAGCGCTTCCAGAACAAATCCGACATATACTGCACTTGCTTCCAGCGACGACGAGCATAGACATCCTCCTTCACGAACAATCCTGGTGGCAACAACGGTTGCGACTTGAGTAGAAGTAGATGGTTGGGAGTCAGCGCCTCTAAGTCTTGAGGATCCATTGATGCCTTCGTTAATGGACGACTATTAACAATCGCCTCAGCCTCACAGAACACAGTCATCAAACTTTCTTCATCCATGCTCTGAGTCTTCAAAATGGAATTTAATACCTTACGAACTGACCGAATCAGCCTTTCCCACGCACCTCCATGATGTGATGCTGTTGGGGAATTAAAAACCCATTTCACACTCTTTCGTAACAGCACATCACTTATAAGGTTGTGATTCAGATTCTCAATGGCCTCCCTCAATTCACGCTCAGCGCCCACGAAATTAGTACCATTATCTGAATGGATTTCCAGGACTTGACCACGTCTCGCCACAAACCTCCTGAAGCCATTAATGAAGGAGTCTGTGTCCAAGGATGAAAGAACCTCAAGGTGTATGGCTCGCATCGCTAAGCATGTGAAAATGAGTCCATACTTCTTGACCACAGATCTTCCACGTTTAACCTCAAACGGTCCAAAACAGTCCAGACCAACTCGACTGAAAGGAGGTTCATCAGGAGTTATTCTGCAGTGAGGAAGGTCAGCCATTTTCTGATGTCCAGGTGAAGCAGACAATCTACGACAGATGACACATTTAGTCAAAACCTTTCTGATAGCAGCACAAGCACCAGGAATCCAATACTTCTGACGCAGATGAGACAGCATGTGGTTTCGTCCACCATGGCCTGTTTCTTGGTGTACATGACAGAGAAGAAGTTTGGAGATATGACTATCTTTAGCTAGTATAACCGGATGTTTTGCTTCAATTGGCATAGCTGCTCTACTAAGCCGTCCTCCAACCCTAATGAAATCACCATCCAGGATCGGGTTAAGCTTATAGAGGTGGCTCGTCCTCTTTACGCACTCTCCTTTCTTCAAGTTTGCCAGTTCTTCCGGAAACATAATTCTTTGACAAAAACGAATAATATCCAGTTCAGCTGCAACCATATCCTCCATAGACAGAACACCTTTTGGCACTTGAACCTTAAATTCTACCATCTGGACCTGTAGCTCTTTCTCCAACTGCTCAGTACTTTGGTCCAAACCAGAGAGGGTCTCTCTCAGCAGCTTTCGATGGCGCACCAGAGACAGAAGCAAGGTCTTAAACTTGAGAAGCCAACCGACAGCCCTTTTAAGACGGAGCCAGGAGGAAAAGTAATCAAAGAGCTTCTCCACCGGACTGACCTGATCTACTTGAGTTGTGTTCACCATTACGGCTTTGACCTCTGGGTCTTCAATAAGAGGATTTTCCAAGGTCTCAGGGTTTTCGGGCCACATGCTCTCAGGCTCATGAAGAAAGTCAGGACCACAGAGCCATGCACCAGTCTTTAGCAATGACTGAACTTTAACACCTCTGGAGGCTAGATCCGCAGGATTGGTTAATGTATTCACATACCTCCATTGGGATACGTTAGATGTATTCAATATCTCAGACACTCTGTTTGATATGAAGATTTTAAATCTGGACGTCTCATTTTTGATATATTTCAAAACAGAAGTGCTGTCCGTCCAAAAGACTGACTCTTGAAGATCCATTTGCAGCTCTTTCCTCCACAACTTGTCCATTCTGCTAGCCACCACCGCAGCAGTCAGCTCCATACGGGGAATGGTGACAGGCTTTAGAGGAGCTACTCGTGCCTTTCCCATTATAAATACACTGTGAGTTCGCCCGCTATCGTCATGGAGCAACAGGTAAGTCACAGTCCCAAACCCTTCCTCACTTGCATCTGCAAAGTGGTGTAGCTGAGCAGATACAAGACGACCACAGTCCACAGGTTTTAAACACCTACTGACTTTCCAATTTTCAAGACCACGGAGTTCTTCCAGCCAAGCCATCCATTCTCCAGCGACAGAAGAGGGCAAAGGATCATCCCATCCCAAACGTCTCCTGCAAAGGTCTTGGAGGATTTTCTTGGCAGACAAAACAACAGGTGCCAAGAAACCAAGAGGGTCGTAAATCGAACTAGTCACAGACAAAATTCCTCTTCTTGTGAGTGGGTGGGTTTTGAGTGTGACTTTAAATTTGAACGAGTCAGATTGGACACACCACTGTACACCTAAAGCATACTCTATAGGCAAAGCTTCACTATTTAAATCAAGATCTTTCACCTCCTTGGCTAATTCCTCCTGAGGAATGGTGGCAAGAACAGTGCGTCGGTTACTAATCCATTTTGTGAGCTTGAAACCACCTTCAGCACACAAGGCACTAAGCTCTTGACATAAGGATACTGCATCCTCTTCAGTTCCAACAGACACCAAACAATCATCAACATAGAAATGGTGCAAGACAGTGTTAACGGCTATGGGACTGAAGCATCTTTGATTGTCTTCAGCACACTTCCTCAGGGCGAAACAGGCACAACCAGGAGAGGAAGTAGCACCGAACAGATGTGCGATCATTCTATGCTCCACCAGCTCCTGATTGCAATCTCCATCAGGCCACCACAAGAATCTCAACAAATCAGAGTCTTCAGCCGGCACTCTGACCTGATGGTACATGGCCTCAATGTCTGCCATGAGCACCACTGGCTCTTTGCGAAATCTTGTGAGGACTCCCACTAACGAATTAGTGAGATCTGGTCCTTGAAGAAGCTGTGAGTTCAGAGATATCCCCTGAAACGTAACCCCACAATCAAAGACTACCCT
This sequence comes from Chrosomus eos, assembly GCA_036326025.1. Taxonomy (NCBI): domain Eukaryota; kingdom Metazoa; phylum Chordata; class Actinopteri; order Cypriniformes; family Leuciscidae; genus Chrosomus; species Chrosomus eos. Next base: position 28,412,227 of record CM070838.1, read on the forward strand.
CAGTTTCTTCTTTTTAGCATGGTAGACACCATGATGGGGTATATACCACACCCTTCCATCACAACGGGCAAGCTGCTCAGTTGGAACTCTTTCTGCATAGCCATTAGCCAACATCTTGGACATAAATTCGATGTAATCAGAGCGAAAAGATAGATCTTTGTTCAAACGCCTTTTAAGACTCAATGCACGTTGTTCTGCAACCTTCTTATTATTTGGCATTTTGAGGCATCTTTCCTTTACCGGCAGAGCAATGCTATAATGACCATCAATGAGCTTGGCAGACTCTGAGACTAACTCAATGAAGCGCTTATCCTCCCTTGACAAACCAGGTTGTTCTTCCTGCAAAGTTTCAGGGAAATCCATCTTTAGCTGCCTCTCCCAAAGTTCATCTAGCCTCGCCACTGAGATCCGGTTGACAGTAATATTAGGCTGCAAGCATTGATCACTTATCTGACAATCTCCACGGAGCGGGCCATTCACCGTCCAACCCAGGATGGTCTTTATCGCATAAGGGCCTCCATTCTCTGCACGAACCACCTCCCATGGCTCCAGAGCTTGAGGAACATTAGTGCCGATCAAAAGGTCTACATCAGCATCAATCTCTGGTAACCTTATATGTTTCAGGTGCAGCCATCTTTGGAGGTCTTTTGAGCATGGAATGTTACCTCTATGAACAGGCATGCTCTGTTGAGTAAAAATCTCAGGCAGGTGACAAAAGTTGTTAGAATCCAGCCCGGCAACTTCCAAATCTGACAGCATATAACTGTCTACTACTTTCTCTTGTCCCATAGTTCTAAGGAGAATTCCCAGCTTCTTCCCTGTAAGATTGAGCCGAGTCATGAGTCGCTCTGTACAAAACGAGGCGGTACTCCCTGGGTCCAAAAACGCATATGTGACCAAGGTCTCCTGCCCTCTCTGAGATTTCACTTGAACAGGCAAGATAGAGAGCGTACAGTCCTGCTTACCGGCCCCAGTCAAGCCACTAGACTGAACAGACACCACAGCACGTTCTCTGGCCATATTCAAGCCACCATTGGCCTGAGTCGGACTCGTTGGTTTCGCTGTGGGGTAGATATGCAACAACGTGGGATGCCTATTATTGCATACTTTACATGTCATACGTTTTCGGCAGTCTTTACTCATGTGTCCAATGCACAGACATCCAAAACACATACGGTTCTCCTTCAAAAAGGAAATTTTCACATCTTGTGTTCTTTTATCCAAACTAAAACAAGCATCTAACGAATGCCCAGCCCCACAAAACAAACAGACCTTCACTAGCGAGTTCTTCCCCTTTTTGAACCCAGGCTCCACCTTATTCTCAGCAGGTACTACAGTAGTAGCGAAACTACTGCCTCTAACCTTTGAACTAGGTTGAGACCGGACCATTTTTACTTCATTTCTTCCACTCGCAGATGTCTCTTGTATATTTCCAAAAAAAGGGTCACTTGCTATCTTGACTTGCCTCTCAACAAACTCTACAATATCTGGAAACGTAGCTCTACGATGAAACTTCTCATGAATATCGCAGGCCACACTTCTCCAATAATCCCTCAGCTTATAAGGTAGTTTTTTCACAATGATTTGCATATTCGTAGGTACGTTCAGATCACTTGCAGAAACTCCCATAGAGTTGCAGCATTCCCGCAACATTAAACTGTAGGCCCGTAAAGCCTTAACATCTTCAGCCTTAAGCATCGGCCAGGAAAGCACCTTGTCCATATAGGCAGAAGCTACCTTAAATGGATCACCAAAATGCTCCTGAAGTAGTGATTTTGCCTTAATATAACCATGGGACGGAGGCAGATGTTGACAACTTCGGATCAAATCCCTGGGCTGACCTCTCGTATACTGTTCGAGGTAATACAAGCAATCTGTCTGACTTTGTGTTCTCGCTTCAATATCGTGTTTGAATCCTCTTATGAAAGTTTGATACTGCAGTGGATCTCCGTCGAAAACTTGTAGGTCTCGCTTAGGTAAGAGAAAAAGTGACTGTTGTCCAACCAACAAAGACGTAATTTGATTTTGCCTTTCCAAAACTGTAAGAAAACGCTGATCAGAATTATTCACTGTTGCCGGTGCAGCTCCATACGGAAGGTGAGTAATTGGTGGATAAGAAACACCTTCTGGCAAAGCAGACTGACCAACCCCGGTCACAGCAGCAGGCAGAGTAGGCAAAACAGACTGACCAACCTCGGTCACAGCAGCAGGCAGATGGCTCTTGTTGTGTGTCTTGGGCCTCACAGCAGCATGACCTGGAAGCGAAACTTCCCCTACAGCCTCTGCAGCCAATGGTTGAGTGTTAAACTCAGGCACAAATATTGCAGCTTCATGGCTCAACTGTTTACTTTTCCCTCTCTCCAAATAAGAGTTCATCCCATCTGATTTCACAGAAACATGAGATACACAAGATCCTTCTGAAGCCCTGAACACACTCGCTTTAGCCATTGATGCTGCCAGCTCCATGTCCAGCTCCAGCTGTTCCTTCTTTCTCCTCAATAGTTCCTGCTGTTCCTCCAGGGCATGCTTCTTACTCAGCAGCTTGTGACGAGCCATAAGGGCAGCTGTCTCAGCCTCAGCTCTTATCCTGGCTGACGATGCAGTGGACATAGGTTTACTCACTACTGTACTGCATCTCTTTGACTTCAATGCCACATTGGAAACACTATCACTTGGACTAACATCATCTTCTACTACATTCTCCACAATTTTAACTATGCATGCCTCATTATCGACGGAAACAGTAGATCCTAAACATGGTGCAACAACGCCCTCTGCTGATGCATCTGGCGCCTCTAGCAGCCATCTATTAGTCTCCTCCACAAAAGCAGTTTTATGGCCTTCAATACTGTAAAACCAAGCATTCTGTTTTTCTTGTTCTTCAGGTGGGAGCATAGGAACCACAACACCATGAAGATGCCTTGCTTCTGTAAACAAGCTCGATACATTTTCAAGACATGACCGTATTTTTTCAGCATTACCAACATTTTGCATTAGGTCTTTAATTTCTCTTATTGCATCTTTAATTTTTCTTACCTTTGCTTGGCGTTCTTCTTGGAGCTGCTCCAATTTATATTCAAAAGCCTTGGGTGTAAGTTTTACTTGTCTTTTCTCAGTTGACCTAGTACCATTCAACTCCATTTTTATTTATAAAATAATCCAATAATCACAAAAAACATCTGCTAATAAAATACTAAAAACAGCGCTCCTTTTATAACTTACGTTTCCATATGAACAATATACAATGCGTTGCCTTTGATTCCCTCTAACTTATCCACTGAAGCTAAACTAAACTCAACCCTAGTCTTCTGTGCGTACTAGCGGTGGGTATTTATGTACCTAAATACCGATAGTCTTGAACCAGACCAACCGTCTTAGAACCAGAACTACGGCGGCACTCCCAAGCGCAATGCTTCACCCGCTTGACACACGAACCAAAACACTGCAAAAAGTCCCAAAACAAACAAACAGTCCAATCTCCTTATGCGAAAGTACCGCTGAGCCTAGCAGGGAATACAATTGATTCCTAACAGACAATCCACAATGTTCAATGTTTAGACCTTATAATAAAGACAACTGTGATGACAAAATAAGCATAGTAACAGCCAATTTGTGAATGAATGGGCTAACGCGAGTCCTAACGCTGGATTTGGCTATCGCTTACAACATTAACAATGATTGCAAACATCCTATATTGCCCCTACAATGCGTTTGAATCAGCGCAACAACAACTTTTCTGTTGACAAAATATTGCGGCGTATGTCACTAAACAAACAAACCAAAACAACCAAAACAACTAAAACGCCGCAGCAGGCTGAAACATGAGGATTTACACTGAAGACGCGTCACGCTGAAACATTGTACGTGTTGAGCCTCTTTATTACACTATCTCACATACATAGAAAAACCAAACACTTACTTGTGTGAAGCATTTGTAATCAGTGCAAAGGTAACTCAGAGACATCAATGAGAGATGTTAACGGTCAACAGAAAGTTTCTCCCCATGCTCACCCTGCAGCCATGATTCAAACCCAAGCCTCCACACAGGTGAGCACACACACATTAATACAGACACCACGCCCCCGGTCACACCCACAGTACCGATGACGTTACGATGCGCGTGCACGTACACTACAATGCAAAGAAAAGAGGAAACATAATAAACCCAAACAAACCCAGTGTATGGCTCCTACATGTGCACGTACACTACAATGCAAAGAAAAGAGGAAACATAATAAACCCAAACAAACCCAGTGTATGGCTCCTACACTTGCTATCCCCAAAAAGTTGATATTTCATGATAACTGACAACTGTATCAGTCCCTTATTTTAAAGGTCCCATATTGTACATATTGTACATTTATTTTAGGTTTTGATGTCCTTAAGAATATTTGCAGTATAAGTTCCAAAAATCATCTCAATATATTTTTACCGCTCCTTTCTCAGGAGCTCCAGCAAGAACAGGGGCCTCATTTATAACCGTTGCGTACGCACAAAACAGGCCCTGAAAGATGCGTACGCTACTTCCGATGCATAAGTTGTGATTTATAAAAACAAAAAACGGGAAAATTTGCGCACCTGCACGCAAACTCTGACCCATACGAACGTTTTGGAGACGGAGTATGGTAGTTACATAGCCCCTAGACCTCTGCTATCATGAAAAAATATTTTTTTGACAATATGGGACCTTTAGCCTTTTCTTGAAAATTATTGATTGAAAATAAAATGATTTTCATATCCAAATGAAACCAATATAGTGCATGCAAAAACTACATGTATAAGATATTAGTCATGCGTTTTAAACTAGATTTAAAAAATGAAAGAAAAGAATATCCCTTTTTTTCTCAACCCATGAATGAAAACCACTGATTAGTTTACTGCTGTGACATTCTTAAAAACACTCTGAATAGCAAAAACCCATAAGGTTGTGAAAAATGTGTGACTAAGATAAACAACTCTCTCGCCGCTCCAGTGTTTGCACCACTGTGTTAAGAAGCATGCAAAAACTTCCAATTAGTCTCACCAGACCTGACACTGTTTAAATAGTGAAGTTGTGCTAATCCTGTCAGTAGTAGACCCATTTGTGCAGTCTCCAAAAGTCAACGTGCCATTGTAGCAGCCAAACATAGCAGACGGCCAAATTAATTGTATCAGTGCCTGACTTTCCTACAAGCTCTGATGTTCTCAAGTCTTCTCCTTGTATAGTATATCCTTTTCAGTCAATACATTGTCTCCACCGCCGGACTAGAGGCGGCAGTTGGAATTCAAGTCACGCAGACTACTCTTTTTTTTTTTTGCTTGAAACGTGGAGAAATAGCTTTCCTCTGACACCTTTCTAAGACAACCATTGATTTTCCATTGATGTGCTGGAGGGGAGAAAGGAGAGGGTGGATCAAGCTTGGAAGTCATGAATGGAGCTGTTCCTGTAACACCTGGCAGAACTCATTACAATCTCTGCTTTTTTTTATTTTACAAGTTTGTTCTCATCTTCCTTTCATGCAGAGCTTTCATATTACTGCAAAGACAATTATATATGATCACCTCCTCATTACATAGCCGGTCCCCTGCGTTGAGGCTGTCTACTTCACTAACAAGTGAATTCACAGAAAGAAACCGTAGTTGTTCGCAGATTTTCGCAGGTGAAATCCAGTCAATCCAGTCCAGTCAAATCTTCGCAATCAAGAATTTTGAGTGATTGTGAAATATTTCCCCATGCAGACTTTGCAATGGGTTCAAGTTGGCGCTTCACTTTTGACAATAAAGTCTCAATTTTTAAACTAAACTTAGAGTTTTTTTTGCCAGTAAAATTTGGTCAAAATATTTTTAATATGTGACAACACATTTAGTCCAACCCGATTTCACGGCAATTCGTACGAATTTTACGAGGTGGCTAATTCATACAAATTGGGCAACTCGTAAAAAAATTAAAATATAGCAAAAATTTTGCTAAATTGTGCATATTTTATGAGTTGTCCAATTTGTACAAATTTGTATGAATTACCTACCCCTGACCCCGACTCTAAACCTATCCATCACCGGGGTTTAGACAAATCGTACAAATTCGTACGAGCAAGGTTTTTAAAACAGTAATCTTGGGGGTGGACTCATTTAAAGTAATGTAATTTTCTGGTTTTAGCCAGGTTTCTGTCAGACACAACACATCTAGGTTATAATCTGTAATCATATCATTAACAATAAGTGCTTTGAAAGTAAGGGATCAAATATTCAGCAATTCTAGCTTTATCATTTGTTCATCTGTATTATATCTATTTTTTATTTGTTGACCGTCGATTTCATTTTTACCCTTAAATGGGTTTGGGAGTTTTTTGGGGATTATTCCCTAATTATCCCCTAATTCGGGGAACAGACACAGTCTCCATATGATGATATCTAGGTGATAGAGTCTCTGTGTGATGGGATTTATCTGACCTTGGTGACGTGAGACAGCTAGCAGGCGGTCGGTTTAGCCAGTTTGTCTGCTTCCTGACCTGAGCCCCAGATTGTCATGTTTGAGCTCTTTAGGGCTGCATCTAACGATTATTTTTGTTGTCGATTAATCTATCGATTATTTCTTCGATTAGTCGACTAATCTACGATTATTTTTCCGATTAATCTAATGATTGTTTTTTTTTTTGGGGATTAACTGATTTATTCATTGGCAAACTTTCCAATATATAAGTACAACTTCTACCATTAGTATTTCAAACTTTTATTAATTCATTTTCTGAAAAATACTTTAAAATTTCCCACTATAAAAAAATAAAGTGGCAGACTGCCAAACACTGCAAAAAAATACATTAATATGAAGGCATAATGTAGTTTAAGGGAGCAAAGTCTAACATAAATACTGCCCAACCTAAACAGTGCCAAAAAAGTTGTTACTAATTTGAATAACTTCACTCAGTTCAAGTAACAGATATGTATATATATTTTTTTAAAAGGCAGATAGCCTAATCTAACAAAAATTCTGCATATCAGAAAACTATGGTAAATCAGGCGGCCATGTGTGCCAGTTCTTCGTAAACTCACAAATCTCTGTTATTATTAATGAAACTGACTGGACAATGAATCTTTCATAATATATACACTTTGTTTGCTATAATCTGATGATTTGCCAGTATGCATTCAGCTCTGAACAAAAAGTCCATTTTGAGCGGTGAGGGGACTCAGGGGAGTCTATCGTAAATGCTTCTGATTGGCCATTGCGTTCAAGAAATCAACACACATGTCTGTGATTGGCTACATTGTTCAACGCTGCAAGCACATGTTATAGAGACTCTGGCCTGTAAATCGTTTCTATTTTGTTTTAGTTGTTCTTGTTGCTTTTGTGCAACAGATGAATGACAATTTATTTATTTTTAAGATGTTCAGTTTCTAGATTTATATTTTGCGGGAGTCCCGCGAATCGTTTTATTCTTCCGAAACCAGCACACACACACACACACACACACATACACACACACACACACACGAGTGCATTACCGCTCGCGCCCGCACTCGGCCATCAGATCTATATTCCTGCGCCGCACTCGTTGCTTTGGGTCCCGCGGAGTGCGGGTATTTAGTCTACATACAGACATACATACGCAAATTAGTTCAAATCTCCCGGAATCTATGCATAACATAGCGCGCGCACGCCTTGCGTGTGTCTCTCACACATGTATGTTTTGCGCGCAGTATCCAGCACACAAGCTGTAGCCGACAGCGTCAGCTCTAAACAGACGTCGATGCGTTTTTGACCGAAACACAGCAGGTATGACCGCAACAACTCCTCCTCCAAAAAAACTCACTATAATAAATAGCCTACTAATGTTAATTCCCAGCTGGCTCGTCGTTTTGAGTTCGCAGAGACAGAGTCACAGGATGTTTCCTTTTAAGATGCTCGTTCATAGCAGTTGTGCTGTCATGGTATGCCATTTCAGCTTTGCAAATGAACAAAGCACCTTTCTGTTCAGCCGTAGTTTAGTATTTCCATATTTAATATTATAAAATATTTATTTAAACGTAAATTAATGTGACGCGTCGACGCATTTCATGCGTGTCGACGTATTTTCATAGTCGACATAATCGATTACGTCGACGCGTCGTTGCGGCCCTAGAGCTCTTAGACTATATACCATATCACTAGAGAGCAGCACCATCTCAGGAGGGAGGAATACCATCTCTTTTCAACAGATCAGGTCTGCCTCAAAAACTTTTCCAATTGTCTATGAACCCTATATCATTTTGCGGACACCACTTAAACAGCCAGCCATTGAGTAAGGACAGTCTATTAAGTATCTCATCACTCCTGCAAACAGGAAGGGGGTCAGAACAGTGCCTGACATCGTACTTCAGAGTTCACACACCTCTTTAATGTTAATTTTAGTGATCTCCGACTGGCGAAGTCGAGCATCATTAGATCCGACGTGAATAATAATCTTAGAGAATTTACGATTAGCATTATCCAGCTTTGATGTCAGGCGCTCTGGCTCTCGGCAAACATGTGACTATTGTGTCTGGTGTCTTTATATTTACTTTCCGTGTAATATAATCAGCAATAACTAGGTCACATTAAGCAGGATTCACAGAAGACCGGTGTTTTGTCCCGCGACTACAGCGTGTCACGCTCACCCAGTTGCCCTGCTGCACAGGCTCTACTTCAGCATGGACCGAACAATGTACAGAGTTCACTAAAATAATCGCATCTAAAGCAGTATCTAAAGCCCTTGCATTCTTACTATCCTCGATCAAAGTTTGGATGCGTGTCTCTAGTTCTGAAATCTTCTCCGTCAGCCTGACTATTCTCCCTGCATTTATCAGATGTGTAGTCCGCACCGCTGACAGAGAAGGCTATAAATGTGTCATGAAGTGCAAGTGACAATAACAGGAGAAGACATTACTAACCATGTTTGTTAACTGATCCTACTTACCACAGTTGTTTGATGGACTTGTAAAAGGCGCGAGCGCACATGAGTCGGCAAGCACGGATGGCAGGTTACCAGGCTAGCGAGATACTAGCGTGTTATGCTAGCGATAACAATTTAGATAAAAGCTAGCGATGTCAGATTAATGTGATAGGCAATATTAGACAATATCTAATATATATTGATGAGTATGTTATATTTAGCAATATAAACAACAAGGAATGATAGTAAATAGAGATTCAAAGCAGAAAGCTATACAGAGGATACAAACGCAAACCAGCAGCAAGGCAGACAGGAGCAATCAATCCCCAATTCCCAAAGAAGGCAGCTAAAATGCCTCCTGCATTTGTGGTACGACAATTGCTTTTATTTAACGCATTTTTGGGGGCTTCCAAACTTTCGGATGATGTAGTTAAGCTTGGGAAATTTAACATTTATAAGAAAGGTGTTTACATTTATAAATATAGGTGTTTTTAAATTTAACCCTTTAGTGCTCCTCTGACATGTGCTCGTAGCAAGGGAACTGCCATGCTAGGAAATCCCATTCATTTGATCACTTGAAATTTCCAATTATAGAAAAGGGGAAAATTACTTTGCAACCTGCTAAGCTACAAACTACTTGTATTTTAAGCAACATTCAAGCTACCTTTTTGGAAAAAGTAGTTAGCTACACAAAACATGTAATTGCTAAATTGGGAAGTGACATTTTAGGACAATGCCTTGGCCTCCGTTTGTTATACATATAAAACAGAAGAACCAATGAAAAATGTAGTCAGGCTAATAGCGTTGTTACTCTCCAACACTAGTGATTTATTTGAATTTGGATTGATAAAAAAGCTTTTAAATTTGAGTTCAGCTCATCTAATTTAACATTGGCCAATTGAATATCAACATTTAAAGAACGTCAGTTGTTCAGCTATTACTCAGAAGCCGGGTAGTTCTCTGTATTTAATATTTGAATGCCGTAGCCTTGGGCATTACCGTTTCTTTGCTCACAGTGCTAGTAGATTTGCAAAGCTTTATTTGACGATACTAGGATATCATGATGTTTAATGAATGCTTTTGGAAACTAGCTCCAGAGAGAACTCATTTCTCTACCCTGAGCCGGCTGCTTATTTATACACACTGCTCTTTGATTCTTCAAGATTGGGTGCATCCGAATTCATTTAGTTTTCATTCAGTTGTCCTTTGAGTGCAACTGCAGTCAATATCCCATTTTTCCGTGCTTCTCTTTTTCGATGTAATATGCAGCGAATTAGTCTAGCCAGCTGTTCGCTGGAAACCAGACGCTAAACAATGTCTCATCCTCTCACCAACTGTGAAGTTGCGGTGGAGTAACCCAGCAAGGCATCATTAGCATTAAAGTGTCGTCTCCTGCCTTCTCGTTCCCCTCTCCACCCTGATTACGACCTGTATCAATCATTAGCCCGCCGTTCTCCTACCTATGCCTCCTACCTCCGTCGCTTCCCCCTTTAGTGTGCTTCTGGCGCTCACTAGCAGCAGGGGAACTGCCATGGTAGCGACCCATAGCACTGTTAGTCTCAATGCCCTCTGCCAGTGTGCCAGCCAGGGGGCTTAATTACACTTGATTACCTGCTGGAGTGTCTACGGACCACCGGTCGGCAGCGGGGAACTGTTTGATAGCACAATTAGTTGCACTAGGAAAAGCCCCAAGGACTTTAAGATGTTGCGCGTCCATTGCACCAACCTACAGCTAGTACATGAGTCCTTCATTGTTGATTTCTCAGAAATTCCTTTGAATTGACGTCTGCTTGTTGATGATAAAGGTTTTGAATTGATGTCATTTTTAGTCCGATTTGGGATTTGGGGGGTTGACGGTAAAGTCAAACAATCCTTTCTTTTCAAATCTCTCACATAAGCAATGGTTTGGAAAACTAGCCATAAAGTGAACATGAAATTTAGTTTGCATCCTGTTTTAGGTTTGTGATGGGAAATCTGTTTTCAGGACATTCATTGAAAAAAAAGTAAGATGGGAGTTAGTTAATTATATTGGAGTTGATTGGATTGTGAAAAGTGGGTGGTACAATGAAGTAAGGTGGTTAAAGGGGAGGGGCTGATTCACCATGAGCTTGGTGATGTCATCAAAAATGAAAAGTTGTTTAATAGGTGGAGCAATTTATATCATTTTGATTAAAGATTACATTGCTGGTTTTGCTGATTGATAATTAAATGGATCATGAAATAAGATAGGCTGTACATATCAGAATGAAGCAAAGCGGTTGAAGGGGAGGGGCTGAAAAATATCTGATTGGTGATGTCATCAAAAATGAAAAGTTGGTATAGAGGCGGAGCAAGTTATATGATTTTGATTAAAGATTACATTGCTGGTTTTGTTGATTGAGAATTAAATGGATCATGAAATAAGGTAAGCTGTACATATCAGAATCAAGCAAAGTGGTTGAAGGGGAGGGGCTGGAAAGTATGGGCTTGGTGATGTCATAAAAAATGGAAGGTTGGTTTAGAGGCGGAGCAAATTATTTTATTTTAATGAAAGATTATGTTTCTAGCTTCGTTTATTGGGAATTAAAGGGATAGTTCACCCCAAAATTAAAATTCTGTCAGTAATTATTCACCCTCATGTTGTTCCAACCCGTCAGACTTTCGTTCATCTTCAAAACACAAATTAAGATATTTTTGATTAAATCTGAGAGCTGGATCACACCTCCATAGGCTTATAAGGGATTGAAACTTGCCATCCCTGAAAAGTTATTAAAGAAATCGTTAAAATAGTCCAAGTGACTACAGTGGCTCAATCTTAAGTTTATCAAGCGATGAGAATAATTTTTGAGCGCAAAAAACAAACAACAATAACGACATTATTCAAGTATTCATTTCCATCTCTGTTGGCCTTGAGATATTCACGTAGTGTAATAGCGTAGAGCTTCTGGTTGAACGTCACACGCATCACACACATGACCAGCGTCGGCCAATAGTGAGCCAACGTGTGACGTAGAACACAGAAGCTCTATGCAATTACACTACGTCAATATCTCAAGGCCGAAAGAGAAGGAAATGAATACTTGAATAAAGTCGTTATTTTTGTTCGTTTTTTGCGCTCAAAAAGTATTCTCGACACTCTTACTCTTACTAAAAGTCATTTTAGAGGTGCAACAAGTTTTTGCACTTATTATTCAGAAACAGGAACGTGCATGAAGAAAGCAAAAACCAGGTCCGTTCTGATTTTACGATTACTTTAACATACTAAAATGTATGCGGAAAAGAGAGGAACAGGCTCATTATTACCAGCTCTGCAGTTGGATACTGGCTGGAGTCCCATCCGATTAGAGGAATGAAATCTCCCCACTTTAGCGAAGGCACTGAGCCCGATGAGCCGAACTTCATTATCATACTGAAAGAGACGCAGGGCGTTTTGGGCAAGCACCGCCCTGCCCTAATGCCTGCCTCAGTACTAATTAGTTTTGATCAGTGAAATTGACTTTGCTGATAAGAGAGTTGTTTGATGTGCCGCCAGCTCTGACTTTGTTTTCATTCGATTTATTATTTCATCTGTGTATTGTGGCTGCTTTCTCTGCGTGTTTTTTTCATTTTATGTGCCCCATGCGGCAGTTAATTGCAAACCTATTTTTCTGCCTTGTTAATGGCTTTGATGTGTGTTTCAAATTCTCTGCATTTTTCCAGATAGCAGAATTGACAAGTTTTCAGAGCTGTGCTGCTTGATCTAGCCTAACCCCATGTCAAGTTGGCATGTTTTTCACCTGTTTGTACAATGAGTATGTGTGCAAGGGAGAGCGAAATCAAGCTCACATGCATGTCACATCGGGGTCGAGGAAGATAATGAGATGAAGGCACAGAATATACAGATTAACAACGTATCTTTAATATAAGTAAAACAAAAGAAAATACCAGACAAGGAAAAAAAGGGCTTACATACACAGGGCGATAAACATAATCCAAAACAGGCGAACTAACTTTAGCTTATAAAGCTAAAATAAAATAATAGATGAAAACCTTAAAAAGCTTAAATGACATGTATTAAATTTAAATGTAAGTTTTACTAAAATAATGACTTTATTTAATGACTTTATATACAATTTCTAAAACTGAAATAAAAATAGATTGAAGCTAAATAGAAATATTTTTAAAAAGCATATTAAATAGACAAAATCACATAACACAACAAATTACTAAAACATAAACAAAAATGGAAACTGACAATAAAAAATATATAAGTGCATTCAAAATACGGATAAATACTGTAATAGCATAAAATTAATAGTAAAATAACACTGTTCCAAACCATAGGGGTTTAAAAAGTCTGTACTATATTCTATACTTGTGAAAGACAATTTTCAAGAAACTTCTCAATTTTATCTTTTACATTATATTTAGCCTATTTATACATGTTTCACTATTTTTGAGAAGTTATAATAAAATAATCTTAAAACTGCCAAACGTTTTCTTTAAGCGGTACCCCTAGCATTAGAGTAGAAATAAAAATTAGCTTTAATTTAAATAAACATACAACTTACCCATTTTACCTCGACAATGTGACATATTTCAAAGAGAATCATAATGTTCACGAGTAATAAATGGGTCCGACCTATTATTTTCATTTTTTTCATTTGGAATTGATTGGATTGTGAAAAGTGTCTTTGGTTGGAGGAAAGTCTTATCAGTGGAAAAAGAAAGAGATTTTTTAGGCTGTACAGAATGAAGCCAATTGGTTATAAAAAAGGCCTTGGTGATGTCATGAAAAATGCTGAAGCAAGTTATTTAATTTAACTGAATATTACTTGCTCATTAGATTCATTGGGAATTGATTGGATCATGAAAAAAGATGAAGGGGAAAAGGGGAGGTGCTTAAAATTAAGAGACCTTGGTGATGTCTTCGGAACAGGAAAGTCGTTTTAGAGGTGCAACACGTTTTTACACTCACTTTGGCAAGCTTTTTGTATTATTATTTTTTGAATGGAACATAAACTTGCATGAAGAAAGCACAAGGCCTATTCTGATTTCCCTTACTTTAGCATGCTAAAATGTATTACTTACTGTATGTTTGTGATCTCAGATGCACAAGGTGTAAAACATGATTTAATGCAATGGTTTTTGTCAGATTTAAGACCACCATTTTATTCCGGACTAAAGTCACTTTTATATTAAAAGTCACGAGTGTTAAAGGATAATTTCGGTATTTAGCACTTTGAGTCTATTTTCTAGTTTGTTTTGGATGAACTAGAGTGGTGGACACAGAAATGTTGACGATGGGTCCTGTCTCGACTTTTTGACTCTTTTAGAATCGCCTCTGAGCGCTTCAGAGTGGCTGTCTATGGGCATGCACAAACATGTCCTTAAAACAACCCTTAACGTTCGTTTTCAAAACTGTGCAACTCACCGAGTGGTTAGGGGTGTTCGTTGATGATCCAAAACAAGTAGCGTAGCGAAATACAGTTTCTGTCGTGTTTTATTTGCCATTTTGTAAAATCGCATGATTTCTGTTGGAGGACTCATTGCAATAACTTGTGCAATAAAACATGACAGAAACTGTATTTCGCTATGCTACTTGTTTTGGAACATCAACAAACACCACTAACCACTCGGTGAGTTGCACAGTTTTGAAAACGAACGTTAAGGGTTGTTTTAAGGACATGTTTGTGCATGCCCATAGACAGCCACTCTGAAGCGCTCAGAGGCGATTCTAAAAGAGTCAAAAAGTCGAGACAGGACCCATCGTCAAAATTTCTGTGTCCACCACTCTAGTTCATCCAAAACAACCTAGAAAATAGACTCAAAGTGCTAAATACCGGAATTATCCTTTAAGAACAGACGTCTCCCAGGTGTCCATGTTTATTTGTGTTTCATACACGTGTGTATCACTAACCTGCTTTGGTTGTGGGTTTTACTCTCAGAAACGAAGGAGACTAAGAGATCGTGCCGCTGTCAGTCACGTAAAGCTCACTGTGTCCTCGGGCTCCTCCTCTCCTCCCTGGTGCCAGGACAGCTGTTCCCGAAGACGCCTCCTCTGACAGGACAGTGATCTCTCGGCCTCCAGGCTGCAGTAACACTGCACCAGCCAGCCAGCTGAGAAACAGCCCAATATCCTGTGCCAAAAGCCCAAAACAAACCGCTCACCCTCACCCAATTATCCATCTGGCAGCCGCCGTACGACACTATTCTCAGTGTCCCCAATGACCTAAATATCTCATAACTGTATAGGTTTTTCGTCTTCTTCTATATAAAAAAAGCCATGACCTCAGATCTCATCGTAAACAGACGATACATAAACATTTCCTTTTCCAAATACTTTGGAGAAGGTATGTCATCATTACATACTGTATGTTACTTATCACAGGCCTGACATCCAAAAATAACGTCCATTATCGTTGGTGAAACATACAGTGCTTAGCATAAGTAAACACACCCATGCTAAAGTTGAAATATTCCCACATCATCACAACCCTTCACCATATCTAGATATTGGCATGGTTTTATTTCAGTTAGCCTAATAGCTGGTTTGATTTGCATTGAGAGATGATCTTATGGAAAGTCTCTAGGTATGGTGAAGGGTGTGTGATGATGTGGGGTGTTTTAATTCTAAAGGCCAAGAGAACTTTATCAGGATGCATAGTATCCTGGATCCATGAAATAACTGGCCTTTACAAATAAAAATCTGCTGCATCTATGGTAATTTAACATAGGGGTATACTGACTTATGCACCCTGTATTTTAAGGAAGAACATTTATTTATTTACGATACATTATTCATTCACAAATAAAATTGGTGTCCTTAAAGGTTTGATTTTTCTTCATTTTTTTATTTAAGGCATTAAGATCAATTTCCAAAAGATGATTTTTTATCTAATACAATAATGTAAAAAATAATGATATAAGGATAGATGATAAATAAGTATGTCTAAAAATATTTAAAAAAATCTAGTTTAAACATGTGCCAGGTTGTTAGAAATGTAATCCGGTGGGTTTCATACTAATACCTTTAAATGAAAATCTTGACCCAGACAGCAACATAGTGTCAGCCCGGATCCGGCCCACATCTGGGCCGTGAGGAATCCATGTGTACCAATTTATGTCTTTATGGGCCTGAGACATCATCCACTACTCTCCCCCCTCATTCATTTTAAATAATTTTTAAATTTTATTTTATTTAGACCTCCACCTTCTAAGTATTTCTCGACCTATTCATTATCAACAAAGTAAAAAAAAAGTAAAACAATATCTGTTTTCTAATTGATTTCATAAAAAAATAATAATAATAACACTCTATAGGGTCGCTAATGACCCAAGGTATGTAATAGTGTAAGTATTTTTTTTCTGTGTAACAATATTAAATCTCTGACATCTCAATAAGTTGAGTTTACATTTATTCCTCAAGGCGGCAATGTCTCTTATACACAATGATGATGTGATGCATCACGCATAGTAATTATCACAGCCATAAATCAAAAGAATACACAAGTATCAACAGCACATCTTGAAATGGCCCAGGATTCACTGCAGAGCAGGTAATCAGATATTAGTGTCAGTTGATGGTGGTTTTGATGACGAAGCCGTAAGCGAACAAAATGAATTTTAAGATGATTAAAACTGAGAGTAATGCATCGAATGTTTCAGAAGCCGAACTCGAGCCAGATGCTGAATGATCTGGGGAAATGAGTCCTAATGATTACAGTGATGATGGTGGAGAAGCGGAAGCTCAAAACAAACTCCAGCAAACAACCAAACACCATTGGGGCAGTTTAGAGGTACATCTGTGTTAGATATTGATACGGGTCACTAAAGACCCGAATATGGAATAATGACTGGCAAAACATTCATGCATTTAAGGGTTAAAAAAAACTTTGTTTATTATCCACACTTATGTTTTTAAAATGTCAATTGATTTAACCATCAAGAAAAAAATATTTTCCTTACAACTTGAATAAATTTGATTTAATAATTTCTTTAGGGTTTCTTTAATTAAATTTGCTTAGGGTTACACCTTTTGACATCCATGGAGTAACCATGTCATAAAAGGTTGAATTATAATTTTGTCAAATTATTATTATTATTAATTGTTTCTTCAAGGTGATGGTTTTATTTTTTATTTTATATTGAAGCATAATTGCGTCACTGAATTTATAATAATAACATTACTATTGTTACTGTTAATTAATTAATGCATTTAATTGCTGTTTTTTTTAACCCAACAATAATATCAAAATCATTGTAAATTACAGGAACTAAACAAATGCACAGGATTATAGGAAATCTGTGTTGAGCCTGTATGTATTGCCCTTTTAATGTATTTTATTGTTTATTATAGTTAAGTCATTGACCCTTAAATACAATTTTAATAAATATTGCTCATTATATTATTTAGTGTGTGCTAAACACTTAAAAAATACAAAATAAAATCCATTTGTATTGAACTCATTGATTATTAGCAAATCTGTATTGTGCTTGAGGCTGCTTGTTCACAGCTGTGATGAGTGTGTGTGGTTGGCAGGTGGTCGCATACATACACACTCACACACACATGCTGTGACACTTAAACTGTCAGCTCCTTTCAACAAATTGAGCCAGATCACGGATTCACTTTCATGCCGATGTGGCTTTTCCCCCTCCTTTCTGTTGAAAGACTGGATGGTGAATGTTTATCTGAATCTCTGTATATCTGACAAGCTCTGATGGCAGTAACAGTGTCAGTAAACTTTACAAAGCGACATCCATAAACCTTTTATGTCAAACCCATCTGTGCTTTGAGGAAATTCACACACAGCAGGGCAAAGATATCTTTACAAAATCACTGGTGTTTTTTATTTATTTAGATGAGCATGCTGAAAATATGCTTCATTTCTTGCCATTTTATGCTAATTAAATTGTATTAAATTGTATTATTTATTCTTTTTATGTTTGCTCTTTACAGAGGAGTAACAAACGTGTTCATTCTTAGAAATAATTATTAAATATTAAGTCAAACTGAATTTAATATTTAAATTCTTAAATATCAAGTAACAAATCTCATATATAATATAATATAATATAATAATAATAATTAATTGACATTTATAATTAGTTGTATTAATTATGTTATGAAATTTAATTGTATTCATCCTTTTATTTTTCTAATAAACATACTATATATTTTACATTTTAGAATTTTACTGTACATTATATATTTTAATTATTATTATTTTTGTAACTTTATTTTTAATTTTATTTAACTTAATTGTATAATTTTAAATTAATATAATTTATAATATTTATATATATATAATAATATATATATATAAATATATATTATAATATATATATATATAATATATATATATATATATATATTATATTATTTATAATATAAATTAAGCTAATATAGAGAAAATTATTAAATAATAATTTCTATACATTTTGGCAGTTAAATTTTAAAAATATATAAATATAAAAATATTTATGATCAAATGAATTCTAAGAACATCATTCCAAGTGGAAAGTGGGTTTCTATATCTGTGCATTGCTGTCTGAAAAAATGTGACAGCATCTGCCACACCAATAAAAATATCACCCATATATTGAACATTTTATGACCCATATATTGACATTCAAATTGAATATTGCTGATCTCTGAGCATCCCGTTTGGACATCCCCTCAGATCCCGTAGTCTTGTCTGTATGTATTATCAGGAGTTCAAAGATGATCCAGGTGTTTTTATAGGATTACCAATGCCTTTAACGGCTCTTCACGACCTGTGGGGTTGCGTTAAAAAAACAGAGTACGTATGAAAGAAATAAACCTTTGTGACTAATGGCGTTTGTTATGCAAAGGGCTCTACTCCACTCCGCTTTATGTGTGTGCCCCTGCGCGTGTAAGTAAATATGAAAAATTACTTGTGCTTTTATCAACTCCTTAGGCTCCCGAGGACGCTTATTCCATGCATAATGGCTTTCCCCTCCGAACGATTTCCCTGTTATCTCTCTCCTCTGATGCTCCTTATTAAAACCCACTTAAATCAAACGAGATTGTACCTTTAGAGTCACTGGCACAGGAAGCAGTTTTTATCCTTTTTAATTTAATCCAAACAATTTCATTGCCTTTAATTTGCTGCACTACTACTATCGCAATCGAGCCGGTGGCAGCTGAGTACGGCCGACAAACCTCATCGCAGCCGTCCTGCTGAATATTCCTAGTTTATTCCTCGTGCGGGGGCTTGGCCGGTATACTCAAACAGCGGAACCACAAGCAATTTTCCTGGCCCTTATTAGGTACACAATATGCATCGTTTTTGAGTTTGCTGGAACAGAAAAAGCCATTATTGGCTAAACAGAAGGAAATGAAACGAACTCACTGTACGTCCAGGGCCTTAACATGTAAGCTGCGGTCATGCATTCTGTTACTTTCAGCAAATTCACAGTCCATCTGGGTTGTAAATTGGGTGGGCTGATCCTGTTTCTGCTCCGTTACATGCAGGATATTGGTATTAATTGTACACTCTCAGAAAAAAAAGGTACAAAAGCTGTCACTGGGACAGTACCCTTCAAAAAGGGTTCTAAATATGTACCATTTAGGTACTAATATGTACACTTTTGGTACCAATATGTACCTTTGAGGGACCAATGTGCACTCTTTAGGGACAAAGGTGGACCTTTTGAAAAGGTACAACCACAGTTACAGCTTTTGTACCTTTTTTTCTGAGAGTGATATAGGTAGAGTTCCACTTTTTTTTCCATTTTTTAAAGGACACTAAGGAAAACATTGGCGTTTTTGTTGATCAATTATGGATTTACAGATTCTTTAACCTGTTTGTGTAAACAATGTGGATCTGGGACTGCGACTCTTCCAATTACTCTTTGTAATACCGGTTCTGTAACTAATCCACTAATGATTCCTTTCTTTTGAAGCAATATTTGTGAAAAAGAGATTTACACAACCAGTCCACAACCAATACATTGATTCAAGCACAGTCACATTAATGGAATTTTGATGGCCAAAACGGTGAATTTTCAAGATAACAAAGAAATCACTTTCAATTGGTCAATGTGGACCTAGACAGCAACATAGTGTCGTCCCACATCTGGTATGTGTTGAATCCACATGTACCATATGTGGCCTGGATCTGGGCCGACACTATGTTGCTGTCTGGGACGAATCCAAAACCGTTGCAAAAGCTGCATGGGTAAATCTCAAGAGAAAATCACATCGCGTGTATGAATTACTGCCAAAATTCGCTAAACAACAGTAACTCTGACCTTTAGGATCATTTTTTTTGCCAATGAAAGTCCATTGCTCATTATCAATAGTGTAGCAATGCATGAAGCAGCACTTACTCTGAGGATACTTCCAAACTAATCAGCTTTTTATCGGTAAACATGACACTTTTGCATATTCAGATCTTGAATGTTTAATGAATTTTGATTCATTAAAAGATCTGACTCATAAAACCGTTTGTACTGCCAGACAGCAACATAGTGTCGGCCGAGATCCGGCCCACATCTGGTATGCGTGGAGTCCACATGTACCAGATGTGGGTCGACAATATGTTGCTATCTGGTCTACTTGTTGAGCTGTATGGTTTTTATTCATTGTATGGTATAATTCAATGCATAATCAGCCAAAGTCGGCATATTTATGCGGGGCCCGCATTTTTTCAAATACGCCGCACTATCGCCACATAAATTGCAGATTTCCGCGCAAAATATGTGGGGCTTGCATGATCCCCGCATTTTTATTGCAAAATAAGTCACATATATCTTAGCAGAAAGTTGAAAAATGTTGCGTTTGCTTCACACAATTCCATGGGAACGTTATGTAGTGACGTAATTACGCGATGTGAACATCATCGAAAAGCTGTAAAACAGGAAGCACATTTTATTTTTTTCATTCATTTTTACAAAAGTTGTAGCATATTCCATTTGTAAAGCTACAGAACTTGTTTGACTCATCAATGTTTTGTAAGTTTGAGTCGTGAGTTTATTAAGATCTGAAATAAAACAAGAAGAACTGAAATATTCCAGCACTTTCTGTGATGTAGTGTGCTTGCTTATCATTGGAAGTAATAAGAAATGACTCTTTACATTAAGGTAGTAGTCTATGAGAACAGGGTGTTGGGGAATCACTTTTTTTTCTCTTTTTCATCAAACCACAGTTTTTGCACGTTCCCGCATTGGCAAGTTCCGCATTTGTGCAAGTTCCCGCAATTTTTGCAAGTTCCCGCAATTTTTTCAAGTTCCCGAATTTTTGCAAATTCCCGCAATTTTTGCAAGTTTCTGAATTTTTCAAGTTCAGCATTTTTGCAAGTTCGCAATTTTGCAATTTCCGCAATTTTGAAAGTTTCCGCAATTTTTGCAAGTTTCAGCAATTTTTGCAAGTTCCCGCAATTTCACTGTAAAAAATTGCATAAATATCTCGCATATTCAATCACATTTTTTAAGAAAACATGCCGCATAATCCACGATTTTTGCCCGCAACTATCACAAAAAAACTTTTTCTGGAAGGACTGATAATTGTGTTACTTAGTTACTTTTTTTATGGAAAAGTAATGTGTTGCTTTTTCGTTACTTTTCATCTGGGCTGGTCTTACTAGTTTGCTTTTTAATAGCAAAAAATGCCAAAAAGTTATATTTTGGGCAAATGTAAAGGCCCGTTCACACTAAAAGTCAAATGAAATGCAAATTCATGCCTGTACATTACAGGGCACAGATAAAACAGCTCACTATAAAAATAATAATAATAATAATAAACAAATGATCATTCAGTAGATTCAGTTGTTTAGGTCCTGAAAGTAATGCAGGAAACATTGTCAACATATTTTAGTAAGGTGTTCTGTATGGATCAGTGAAGAATGCACATGTAAAAATCGTTAATGGAAATAAAAAAATAATAGAAATTATGTAGGACTACTTAACCTTTTGCTGAATCAACTTCTCGCCCACAGAAACAAATGTTTTGTCAGTTTGTTGCGCCCTCGTTCATTAGCATCTCTTTGTTCCTAGCACGCGGCTAGTTACCTCCTAGTTTATGCTCACCTCGTTTAACTCCACACGCCATAAATATTCATGAATTCTCGATGCCCCCGCGCATAAGAGGGGAAGAAACTGCCAAGCAATTTCATGCAATTACAAATCAGTATTCCCCATCTACGATGTTCATATCTTCCAGATGGCCTCATTTGTAGACCTTAATGTTAAATAAACACAATCTCTGTGCCATTTAGTGCACTAATGTCAAACAAACTTGGACGAAGGTGAATGTTCAATGCTCGGGGTGAATTGAGTACATCAGCTTGATAAATAGAAGCTGCTCTGCTTTTTGATGATGTGAGTTGACTTTTTTGGTTTGTGTGCTTGGGTTGCAAATTTTTGACAGTGAATCCAGTGAGGAGCATCTTTAATGAGGGTTTGATGCAGCACAGAAAACGGTTCTTTGCTTTCGTGGTGACTTTATTCTAATAATAGCTATAACTTAGTTTATAATGCAGTGACTTAATTCTCGTAATTTTGACGTTATTCTCAAAATATTACTACTTTAATCTTGTAATATTATGACTTTATGCTATTTTTAGAATAAAGTAGTGTACTGTATTACACACAGTCTTTAATAATTAAATCTAACCGGCACAGGAAAACTCAGGAGAGAGATTATACACCCATGAATAACACAAACAATACAATGAACTGAGAAAACAGGGTTTAAATACACAGACAGGGTAATCCACTTTATTAAAGTAGTAATGTTTAGAATAAAGTTGCAACATTACTTTACTAAATATACAACTTTATTCTAAACATTATAATTTAATAAAGTAGTTACAACTTTATTTTAAACGTTACTATTTAATAAAGTAGTTGCGACTTTATTATAAACATTATACTTTAATAAAGTAGTTACGACTTTATTCTAAACATCATTACTTTATTAAAGTAGTTACAACTTTATTTTAAACACTACTATTTAATAATTACTGTTGCGACTTTATTCAAAACATTAATGTAGTAGTTACGACTTTATTCTGAACACAAGACTGAAAATGAAGACAATACAATAAACCTTAATAACTTACAGAACGTTTCACAGAGTGTGTTTGAAACAAAGGTTAACACACACAACATGCAAACATCAACCGACAACATAGGGTGCACAGGGAGGAACTTATACATGATGGTGATGATTGAATGATTAGCGGCTGTGATGATGATTCGTGTCCATGGTTACTGATGAGTGGCAGGACAAAACAAACAAAGGAACGCGTGTGATGAATGAAACTAACTGTCAAAACTCAAAACAAGCAAAACTTAGTGCGTGTGATGATTACTATTTAATATAAAACTACTACTTATGACTTTATTCTCAAAATATGACTTAAGTCTCAATTTTTAAATATATGTATTTAACGTATTTAATTTGAACATAAGTCCAAATTAGCGACAAGGATGTTGTATTAATTTTTTTTTAAACACTCTCATGTCATTTCTATCTTTTTTTGCACGAAATACAAAAGTGCAAAAGCCTTGGTGGCGATAAGAAACTTGTTTCAAGTCTATTTCAGAACTTTGGCCAGGGCAACTTTTTTAAGTTTAAAATGATGTGACATGATTGATTTTTAGGTGAACTATCCCTTTAAGCACAAACAATCTCTCAGAAATCCAACCTCTTGACAAGGCAGTGCATCATCTGGCCTAAAATACACTTGTAGAAAGCAATTAAAATATTATCTTTCAAATTACTCATTGGAGTGTCTAGACACTCCTAGCTTTATGATTTATAATCGTTTTTGATGGAGAGTGTCCTGTCCCCTCACACTGAGTACAGACATTATAATGAGATATTATCAAGACAAACACTCCCTAAAAGTGGCTAGACGGTTTTGTGGTGGTATAGAGGCTGCAAATGAATGTGATTCTCTAGGCTAGCGAATGTAGCTTGTAGTCATGTTATGAAATCTTGAAAAATGGCCCCATAACCATCTGCTGGAAAATCCTGCTAAACTTAAGCATGGTTTCTAAGATCAGGTTGGTCATTTATGATAGTAATATAGTGATTCTGATTTTTTTTATATGTCTTTAAAACAATTCCAATTTCTTAACTGTCTTATTAATGATTAATTTAGAAATTTTGAGGATTATTTCAAAATGTGTTTACACTAACTTTTTAATGACATTCACAGACTTTAAATAAATGCACTAAAAAAACTGTCCAAAAGTATTAACAAGTATTAAATAAAAAAACAAACAAAAACTATGGCAACATATTTTATTCATTCATCAGATTCACTAAAAGCAACCAGCTCAAGTGAATCATTACTTTAGGAATTGCAATACACAACACAATAATATTCAATACAACACAATGTTTATTTAGCACATTTAAAATCAACCGAGGTTGACCAAAGTGCTAAAAAACCATGAAACATATACATACAAAACAAACATCACAGACATACAGTACAATGCACTCACAAATACATGAATAGTTTAAGGGAGTACAGCATAATTTTACTCTCATTAAGGATAAAAAACTTTGTGCAAGCCATAATTTGAGTTCTTCTGAACAAGCTAAGAGCAACTGTAAAGCATGCTAATTATTATGCTTTAGGAGAAATACATTTGGCTATCATCTGTATAACAGTGAAATGACATCCTGTACCATATTTGTTGAAAATGGAGCCTAAGGGGAGAATATATAAATAAAACAATAGAGGTCCAAGGATAGAGCCCTGGGGTACACCACAACAGAAGACGGTAAGTACATTTCCTCTTTGTTAAATATGATCGAAACCATCAAATAATATCTGTTTTTGATTCACTAAAAACAACAGACACAAAATAATCCCAAGTTTGAAAACCAGTCTACACTAATTCAGATGTATGTTTTTGATTGACTCAAAAGAGAGCAATTCTGCAACGACACTGCGGACACAGCTTGTATCAAAGCTAAGAGCCTGGCTTCTCTGTATGATGATTGGAAGAGCTCCTAAATGGGTGGCACTTTGCAATGAACAGCCAATAACTGAAATAATATACATGACTAATGACACATGAAATAAAAATAAATAAATTGAAAGGATGTGGTAACACTTAGTTTGATGTTCATTATCTTGCATCTTTTTGTAAATATTAAAAAATACTGTTCTGAAATTATTTTGCACCAAGCAATTTCTGAATGGGAAATCGACAAAAACACAAAAGTGCTCTCTTTTAATGTTACGTGTAACAAAATGCTTTCTCTGTATTCAGGTTTGATAATAATAATAATAATAATAATAATAATAATAATAATAATGCAAAAACGTGTACACTTCACATCTAAATTTAAAAACCTTTACAAAAAGTAATATTTGAGAATTTAAAGAAAATGCAGTCAAATCCACATCTTAAAAGTAAGTAATTTTGTACAAAATACTAGAGAATTCAACTAGCCTCTCCACAGAGACCTATACAGGCATCTAGTGGTAACAATGAAATTACATGTTTTATTGTATTTTCTCTCAATAGATGGAGCTAATCTGACTTCAAAAATCAACCGTGTATCACATGAAATACGTTTTCATAGAAAACTTTTGCAAATCGCAATTACGTTACATGCCAACATATAAGCAGTGCTATTACGTTGGTCCTTAACCTAATCTATTGCAGTGCTATTACGTTTGTCCTGAACATAATACATCCAAAGCAGGTTTATTTTACACGTAGCAGCACAACGTAATTTATTTACGTATGAACAAATCTACCGACGTAGAAATTTGTACGTATTACTATTTATGCATAATCGTGGCATTAATGTTTTGACTCTATTGCATTCAACTGTCTTATCAATTAAGTTTTCATTTGCATTTATTAATATAATAGGCCTACGTTACTTATAAATATTAACATTTCGCTCTGTGCCTTCTGCAGCAAACTCGTTTCGGAGGATTAGCCTGCGTGGTTAAAAAGGAATACACTTTTAACCTTAAAAATACCTTGTTTAATCGTTTAACAATTTTGTAGTATTTATAGTGTATTTACACAAAAAGCATTTTCTCCAATAAAACACAACATACTGATACATTCACAAAAGACATACATTTTATTAGCTTGATGTAATCCAAATCCTAGAATCCATACGTTGTTTGCAAGAAACAGAACAAAATTCAGCCTTTTATCCAGTGATCTTCATCTTTATTTCTCAGCAGCGACCGCAAACGTCAAATCTATCCCGCTCTGAATTCAAATTCAAAAATTGCGCCTTCAAGAAGCGTTACGACATGTTTTACGGCCGTGATATCAAACGCTCATTGGCTCTCACCTGCTTCGTCACAGATTGCGACATGCCGTGTTTCAGTCGGTGTAGTACATTTGAAATGGAGAAGCGCGCGCGCCTTCAGAGAGCGAACCGAAATTGGATTAACATTTTCATGGATTAACGTTAATAACTTAAATTCTGACCTGTACCTCATACACAACTACTATAATACTGCCAGAGAGGACTGCGACTGCAATGCATCATCATGTGAACGACTTTTGGTAATGTTAACGTTACCGGTTTTGACATTTTCGCAATAAATAAAATATTGTGAAATGTATAACTTGTCTGTCTGTTATGTTTTTTTTCTTCATAATTGTGTTAGCCTACGTAGTTTTAAGGAATTGTTATGGGTTAGGGGTAGGAGCAGGATAGTGGCTCAAAATATATTTTAATGATATTGTTAATAAAACTGCCATTTACGTACATCTCTGTCCAAGTGTTTTATCCTTTTTATATTCAGTATAAAATGGATATGTTTAGGTTTTCTGTCTTTGAAAATAACGTATTAATACCTACATATTAACAATGAGACCAGGCTGCTATATTAGGTTAAAGGTGCTCTAAGCGATGTCACGCGTTTTTAAGGCCAAAACATTTTTTGTCACATACAGCAAACATTACCTCACTATCCGCTAGCTGCCTGTCCCCTGAACACACTGTAAAAAAACGCGGTCTCTGCGGACACCCCAGGCTCCACAAACGGCTACAAAAACAAACTCTAGCGACCCGCTCTACGAAACATAACAAACTGTTCCAGCCAATAACCGACAAGAATGGTTTGGGGGTGGGTTTGAGGGGTTAGTGCGCGGATGAGGAGGAGGGAGGGCAAGGGAGGGTCTAGCTAGCCTCCGTTTTGTTTGACAATAGTTCGAACGTCAACAAGAAGTGATGTCACCCAGGATCGCTTAGAGAACCTTTAAGGACCAACGTAATCAATAATGCTATATTAGGTTAAGGACCAAAGTAATAGCATTGCTTATATGTTGGCATGTAACGTAATTTCGATTTGCAAAATAGTTTCCTCAGAACGTATTTCATGTGATACAGGGTTGTCAAAAATTGGATTTAAAAGGCCTAGTCTCTATATTAATATGAAATACTGCATTAATTGAAAAAAAAAATGTAAAAAATTTTTGTATTACTTTCAATGGCAAAAATTAACCATAATTATCGCATAAATATTAATAAGTACCTCTCAAAATACAAAATAAAAAATATTATTGAACAAAAATATATTACATTGGTTTCAGGTGTCCGGCCACTTCTGACCGTGAAAACAATGAGTGTGACTCATTGTTTGATGAGGAACACCATAAGTTTTGAGAAGCAGCAACATTGCAGGCAAATATATAATCAAATATAAAAGAATTAATAAAAAATTAAAACTAATCAAAAATATATTTCAGTTAATATAATTAAAAATGCATATATATTAAATATACATACATATATTTAAATAAAGTATACTAAAATATAAATATTTTTTTATTATATATAATTTAATATAAATATTACAAATAGCCTACATAAATCAATCAATCAGTCAAAATTGATCTGTTTTTCTCAACTCTCGAAAAGGACCAGTCACCACTGCTATTGAATTGCAGAGATTTGACCAGTATGACAAACTGCATGTTTAAGAATCTGTCATGCTGTTTGATGCTTGTGATAAATTACATCACAATTCTCTTGTGTAGCTTCACCATTCAAGCTCTCGCGTGTGGATTTATTTACTTTCTGTGACTCGTGCTCAATGTTCCCCTCATTCTCTACAGCGCGCAATACATCACCCGAACGCCGAGTAAATACAGTATGTGGTTGTTTGCTTTCGCTTCGACTGTTAGCGGCACAGCTCGTGCCAGCGTAGCAAACGCGGAAGCCACTGCATGACCAGAGCGGCGCGGACCAGCAGAGGGAGGCCCATCAATAAGGATGACGCATGGCTCCCGTACTGACACGCAACTGCTGTTTAGCCTGGAGCTGGAGTGATCTGCATGGAAGCGTGGCAGGGCCACTCCATCATAAAGCGACCCCCTGTACTGCTGATGAATGTCTCTCTTCCAGGAACTCACACTCCAGCAGACGAGGCAGGTATTATGGAAACTTGTTTCCGACACGGAATAATAATAATGATAAAAAAAAAGTTTCCCCAGCCAACAAAATACTTTTAGCTAAGAACAAACATGTTTTGGTAACATTCCAATTAAGTTATTTCTAAATGTTCTCTGAACATTTTAAAACGTCCAGCTTTTTTTCCAAATGTTTTAAAAACTTTTCTTTTTTGATCAACAACTCACAGATGTGTTCTCTTAGTATCATGTGTTATTTGGTAAAAATATAGAATGATTTAAATAAAAAATTACTTTGAATGGTAGTTGTGCTTAGTTTGAAACACAGGGGTGAGACCTTATATTAACCATTTTTGTTCTTTCTCCCAATAAACAATATGCGATAAGCCTATCCACATTTTGCGTAATTCATAGGCTATTTTGACGAAGACAGACAAATCAGTTTACCATTCATTTTCTTACATTTCTTCCTTGAGTCATATTGAGTGTTTGCTAGTTGAATAGCCTGTTATTATGAACATAAAATTATGAACACTTGTTTCAACCGTCCCAACAGCGCCTCCTGCCAGTTAAACATGTTTTGCACTTAAAGGATCATTGCGTAACTTCTGAAATAACCGTTACTGACACCAGTGGCTGTTAGAGAAACTGCAGCCAGTCTCATGCTCATTCTCGGTGTGCATGCTTGCGATGTGCACGTTTTTTTTTAACTTACGAGGAGTTTCCGTGGTTGTCTGGATTGTGCTGGAGGCTGGTCGCTTCTTTCCGTCTGCAGAGTCCATTTGAAACACTACTACTAGCGATTGCCGCTGCTTACTAATGGCTGCCGTACGGATGTAAGCCCAAGTAGAAGAGAACGCGCATGACGTCACATTTTGTGAATTTTCGCGCCAATTCCGACCCGACTATTCCACACACAATTGAGCCTACAGGCTGATAGAGGCGACCGTGGTGGACAGTCAAGGTGTCATTCTTTCTATTACATTATGGTTGGCTCATATGAACACATGAAAACTCTATCTTAAAGATTTTTTTAAGTAAAAACCTACACATAGCTCCTTTAAACTAAAAAACTCTGATGATGCACACTTAAGGGTGTGTTGCAGTGCTAATACACTTGCCGTATTATCATTACAATGGCACATGAATCAATAAATACAACTTTTCAGTCAAAAAAAAGTCCAGCACGAAATAATTAACTTACCGCACTCAAAAACAGCTTTCTGGCTTTAACTCTAAAAGGCATGACGTAAATAAGAAATGTTTTCGCGGGTCTGGTAGGCATTGCGTGCTGGACGTACTGACGTGAGTGGTTTTCAAGGAAATCTCAATGGTTCATCCGTCCCCGGTTTCAATCGTCCCGGCTCTCCTGTATTATAATAAAAACTAAACCGTTTCAGAACAAAAAAAAGAAAAAAAAGTTTCATGAGTGATGTATGAACAACATTTTTGTGCTAATGTTTTGAGATTATTAAAGTAGAGATAACTACGAATGAACGCTGTATCAATGTTACTGGAAAAACGTTTGTTCATAACTTTAAGAGAACTTTGCCAGAACGTTAGCTAAAGTTCTGAGAAAGTTCTGAGGTTTTTTTGTGCGTTTTGATTTTTATCCGCGGAGTTTGCAGTCTTGTAAACATATCGAAACTATGACTGAAACTAATAGATTGGAGCCATTTTCTGGGTTGCTTTGTTGTTTAACATTTATATGCGAATGTTGTACACCTTCCCATAACAAACTTTCAAGA
This sequence comes from Chrosomus eos, assembly GCA_036326025.1. Taxonomy (NCBI): domain Eukaryota; kingdom Metazoa; phylum Chordata; class Actinopteri; order Cypriniformes; family Leuciscidae; genus Chrosomus; species Chrosomus eos. The sequence continues at coordinate 28,442,204 of CM070838.1, forward strand.
CTATCAATGTTATAAATGACCAACTTCTAAGAACAAATGTATAGTTGTCTTTGTAAAGAATTGCTCGCTTATATATGTAGCTTTGGAGCCGCTGCTGTGACACTGTACAAACGCTTCCAGTGTGAATAGTACAAACGCTTCCACTGCAGCTGCAGTGACGATGTAGTTACACTGACGTTCTGCTCAAGTGCCACTCACGCTTGCGGTGTGAAACGGCCATAATATAAGGCTGCATCGAAAGGTAACTTCGAGTCTTCTGCCATGTTGGATCCATACAGTAGGTATAAACAAACTGCTTCGGTGTGTCGCATAGACGTCGTCATCGTCTTGGTGCTCCCTCCCCGTTCTGTGATTGGTTCCCTTGATGAGACGAAAATCTGGACCATGGAATCCAGCAGCGTGAATAAAATCGCGCTGCGGAAAGGCAGCACGGGGAAACTCAGGCTATAAACTTGCAGTTGTGCAAAAAAATTCTGAATTGTGAGTATTTTGTGTCTCGGAAATTCTGAGTATTTTTCTCAGAATTGTGAGTTTACATCTTGCAAATCGCACGGTATAACTCGCAATTGCGAGTTTATATCTCACAATTCTGAGAAAAATCTCAGAATTGCAAGATTTGAAATGTTTCAAGGCAAGCCAATTTTAAAATATAATTAAATAATTAAATTGAAATGAAAAGGCTTTTTCTTAAAGTAACACTAAGTAGTTTTTCAACCTTCATAATATATTTCCAAGACCCTTGTGATGGTACATCGACTTAAAATAAGTTAAATGACTCGTCTGCCATAGCCTGACGTGGTCTGTGTCGCTTTTACTGGCACTATGTAACTTCGGGTTTCGGGTAGGAACCCGTGCACAAAGAAGAACTACAAAATTCGACTGCTTTACGTCAAGCGCTACAATAGTCATTATATCGTTTTTCTTCGTTTCCGATGTCGCAATACATCATCCTTTCATGAAATCATGTATCATACTCTACCTTGTCTGTGGACATCGTTCATTCTAAAGCCGGTGCTGAATAAACAGCGAGCGTGCGTGCGACGGTAGGCTAGATTATTTACGACAGCGGCAATGGACAATTTAGTTTCCAACCAGTAGGGCGACCGAAGAGGAAAATTTACTTGGTGTTACTTTAAAGTTGCAGATTATAATATTGACAGCTAGTGGTTGAAGTGGGTACTGCAGTCCAAATTCAAAATATTAGAGAGAGTTGTTTCCCCCACCCGCTCCTCCCCAGACTCTAACTTAACTCAACTAAAAACGTAAAACCTTTTATGCGTTTTGCCCGATCACTTACACGAAAATGGCGTTTCGGGTGCCAGAAAACACAAACTTTTGAAAACGGGTTTTCCCTGTAAACAACAAAAATGTAAATCTGTGGACGATGGTGTCATGCACATCCGTATTATGTGTTCAGTCTATAGTGTTTCATCGCCATCTAATTGTCTGGCAGCAATACAGCGTTTTTAGACGTTTTCGCTGATCCGTGTGAATGAGGACCGATTTGACAATGGTGTCGTCTGTACGTGGAAAACTCACAGGAAAATTTTCTCCGTTTTAAGCATATCGTTGTCGTGTGAACGTACCCTTACACGCGTTTCAATAAGCATCTCGACATAGAGCTTTTTAGATGGTAGGTTTTTTGGTACAGCCAACTAATTACATATAGTACCTTTAATGCTAGTGCACCCAATTTACATATTTTTAATGCAAGGTATATGGATGAGATATAAGGTATGAAGGAGTACGCTGGTATTGACGCCTATCAAACATTCTCTTTGGCTTTAACAGATTTCAGTCACATGGCAGCGTCTGGTTCAAAGCGGCGGTTCTCTGCAGTGAGTTCTGTCTGATGTCACTGTGGTTTGATTCCAGCAAGTGCGTGTGAACTCAAAGTTAAGCAGGTGTGCTAATGTAAACTCTCTCTCCTATTGATCTGCACATGAACTGCGGTTGTTATAAAGTGTGTCTCTTGAGACCTGCTGGCTACGGTGTTTTTGAATATTTTACTCAGATAACTACATGCCTCTGAAGCCTCTGGCTATCGGTGTGTAATTATGCTCAAAAATATCCTCAGGGCTGTATGATCCCGTATGCTTGAACAATTGGTAAACAAACACAATATGTACATCTTTGAGTTGCGTGTTTTCTGTGTAGGAACAAAAAAGTCGACTCTGTCATTTGAACGCAGTCACTACTGTCAATTAAACTATGGCGGAAACATGAGTGTATCTATCTGTAATAAACTAAATTATGGATATTCCTTTTCAGTGCAGGTTTAGGAATGCGCACAGGTTTTGATTCAGTGGTTGTGTTTAACAACATTCCTCAGACGAAACTCCTGCATACCTACACAACCACAAACACGCAAAAACAACACGAGCCCAAGCTTCTTTGTGAAGCTTTACAATTGTCTGCCCTCTTGTTAAGTGTTTTTTTTTTTTTTCAGTGTCTGGTTGACAAATATTTGGGCGGGCCTGCTAAAGAGGGGAGGCCAATCAGTCTAGGACGGTGGGGGGAGGGGTGCTGATGAAACAACGCTCTCTTTGTCCTAACGCCCCCCCCCCCCCCCCCCCCCCCCCTCCTGTGTACTTCTGTGGTGTCCGGGCCAGTTTAGGATTCCATTCACATAGCGCCTGTTTGGAAGGTCAAGCCAAGATACGCTGGACACGTTGGCATTTTTCTTTTCAGTGAGAGAAAAGAGAGTGCAAAGAGAGGGTAAGTAAAGGTGAGCTGTGAGTATGCTTTACCACGTTAAACAACATTAAACGAGCGCTGCAGGTCTGAAACACACACAATAAAGAGTCAGGATGCAAAAAACAACATTTACACTGGGATTTTTTTATTTTATTATTATTTCAAAACAATTTTCAATCAGAAAGTGGTACTATATTTAAAAAAATAATTACACGTGGAATTCTTAAAGTAGAAATACTTAAATAGTATTTAATATTTGTTTTATTTACAACTTAAAAAAATATATTTTACAGTGTACTTTACTTCTGTCATTAACACCAAGAGCACTTGACCACAGTAAAAGTGTGGCCACATTTAGTTAACACGACATCGTTTTCAACTTAAAACCAAAAACGTTTTATGCATTTTGGCCATTCTTTTAAACATCAATGGCATTTTGGTGCCTGAAAATGCAAACTTTTGAAGACGGGTTTCAGAGTATACGTTTTTGAAAATTATACCATTATCGCCTCCGTGTACGCTACACAAACTATAGTCTATAGTTCAGTCTATAGGCGAGTAGTGTTTCTTTAATAAGTGGCATCGCCATCTACTGGCCTGGCATTAATAATACAGCGTTTGTAGTCGTTTTCATGGATCCATGAACGTTATCGGCTGTACCGCAAAAACGCAAAAGAAAAACTTTCCAAAGATGCAAACGAACATTTCTGGAATATCGTTTGAATGATGTTTGAGGTTCCATGTTACATAAAAAAATGTGTAAAGTCAAAATGTATTGAGAATAATTTCAAAACAGACACTTTACGAAAACAGTCGTAACATAACGAGATTACAGTTTCAAAAATTTGTATATGTATTTTGAGAATAGTCACAATTACAAGAATTACATATTTTTGTGATAATTGCAACATAACAGAGTCCAGCACATGATATGCGAGGGATTAAAAACAAGATAAATTGTTCACCAATTAAGAATCCATTCCCATAACACGATAGCGATTTAACTAAATTAAAATGAGGGAACAAATTAGTCCAACAATTGAATAACTTGTGAACGAATTCCTAATTCACTGCCACAATATCTATTTTTCTGTCATGTGCGTAGCTCCATACACCTGTTTTTTTTTTTTTGTAAATATTGTGTGAATATATTAAAAATATTATGTCTAAATATTTTTTTTACACAGTAAACCCGCATAAGTTGGCAAAACTCCCAAAAATTGAGGTAATAAGTTATGTCAAAGTTTTTTTAAGTTTTGTACTCATACATTTTAATTGTGCTTAACTTAAAATATTGAGTAAGCTATTTGATACGTTTAACTTAAAACGTAATGTATATCTCATCTTAAATATTTTTAGTAGTGGACACTTAGCTTTAACTAGCTAATTCAGTAAATGTTAACTTGCTGAATGAGTATGGCAATATAGAACATTGTTCTTAAAGCAAGTTCACTCAACATGATGGAAACGCCCAAAAATACCCCACATAGCAGAAACTCTATACTAAATCTTCATTAATTAACAAAACAATTAATACATTAACACAAAATTAACACCTGAACACACAAAAACATTATATATAACACTTTATTTTAGCATGTACTCTCCCTTTCGAATATCATGGCAAAGCATGCTGGGAAATACAAAATCCAAGCCCTGTTTCATTTAACATTTTTTTGTCCCCATGAGGAAAACAGCGTATTAATCATACTAAGTGATGTTTTTTGAAAACGTAAAAATGCAGAAAGTTGTGTGTGATGGGTAGGGTTAGTGTAAGGGGATAGAATATACAGTTTGTACAGCATAAAAATCATTATGCCTATGGAGAGTCCCCACAAAGATAGCGGACCAGACATGTGTGTGTGTGTGTGTGCGTTTTGCTTACCATTTGTGTTTGTTAGCGAAAAACAATTTGTATGTGTGCACACAAAGCAAACATATGACTTCAGATTACTTGGACCTTGTTGTAGCTTGGCAGTTAAAAAAAATCACTGTCCACTTTCAGCTGGAACATTCTTCAAAATATCTTCTTTTACATTCCACAGTAAAATAAAGCCAAATGGGTTTGGAAGTGCGTGAGGGTGAGTAAATGTCCAACCCTTTTGTACTAGGTACAAACAGGGCCATTGATTACTCATTCACAATGAAGTTGTTTTCCATTTCTCCCCCAGCCTCATCCCCATTCCCCTTTTCTCTCCCTTCTTGTTAACATTTGGCAAAAATAAGTAGATCTACATTTAGTTAATGATCACCAACCATGCAAATTGGCTGTTTTGATATTCAGATGATGACTTTTCGGCTGTTTATTTACCTTCCCATATGTCCCTTGGGTGCTGTATGCTAATTTTATTCATTTCTCTGTCCTGAAAATTAGATCAGGAAGGAAATGGTGAGCAAACAAAAAGGAAAAAAGAAGATACTGTTCAAAGAGAAGGGGCCGAGTCGTGTTTATTTGAACCGGGCGCCGCACTCGCACAGAAGCAGAGCGTAATTGTTTCGCTGGATGTGAATTCGGTGTCTAAAGAGATAGGGAGGTTGTCACATCAATTGGACACGGCGGAGTTCAGTGCATACAGATCCTGTTATTGCGCTTGCGGTGGGCCATGAGGAACGCTATGGAAAGTCATGTGGGACTTCAGACCTGATGCTCACTGGCCCACATGAGCGATCCTCTGATCTTAACGTGTGCGTTTGGCTGAGGAAACGTCTCGGGGCATGACGGAGCTCGCGGGGTTGGTGTTCCTCTGGTATACATGCAGCTCGGGGGAGGGGGGGGGGGGGGGGGTATTTTCGTACGTGGGTGAATTTCACTACTGTTACAGCAGGTTTGTTTACTCCAGGAGATTGTCTACATGAATCTGATTAACTAAGTAATGAA